>JAQZBX010066908.1:0-16030 GCA_029593785.1 Cabassous unicinctus
AAGAAAGGAAAACACCTTTTCCTGTCTTTGCAGACGGACCTGTGCAAGGGCTCTTCTTCAAGGCTTATCCATACAATGATGGGCCTCCCCATCCTTTCTTTGCATGCCTCTTATTGCAACATGTGTGGCCCCAGGAATTTGTTTACACAGATGCAAAGGTCCCCTCTTCCTCAACTGTTTCCTCACAGTTCTGGACTGGACACTGCACTGAACATTCTATGGCCAACAATCCTTTGCTCCAGGCAGCCTAACTTGACTGCTCTCTCACAGCATTCTGTAGGAAAACCTGGTGAGCCCTTTTCTACATATAGGGCAAGTTCTGAGCAACTGCCTCAGGCCACAACCAAACGGATTGGGCCAGACATATATGCTCCCAATTTGTGCAGGAAGGTTATTCTGCTCTCTCAGGAACTGGGACCAGAACTCCACACAGAGTAAATGAGGTAATGGGGAAGGGGCCAGCCAGAGCACCACAAGATCATTCCTCTTTTATGTCGCCTTTTTCTTGATTTGGCACTTGTCCTGTTAATGCAATCCTTTGACTGTTTTATGCAGCTTTTAGAAAGATGTTTCTGCCAGTTCTTGGTGATTGCTCAGTTTCTATAGGGTGATGGAGCCTTGAAGTACGTCATTCTGCCATCTTGATCTGGAACCACCTCTCCACCCCAATATTTTTTTTCATTTAATTTTATGAGGCTTTTTTCAGCAATCAAAAATTAAACTTTTTTTCTTTACAAGACGAGAGAACAGCTTCTCCAAACTGGGCTAGGCTTGCGTGAGTGGGGGCTATAAGGCCTGGAGGAGTCTCCAGGAAATTCAGGGTACCAGCTACAACCCTGGGTCCTAGGAAAAACTGATTAAGAGACCTTAAGCTCAGCCGAAAGAAGCCAAGAAAGAAGAAATGTTGTCAAAAAGCCACAAGCAGTAACCAGGACATGTAAGGATGGGAAAGGACAGCCCTAGTGAGGCAGCCAAGTCAGGCCAACTCGACTCAAAGCTTCTCAACCCTTTCTGGTAGCCAAATGGTACCAGAAATATTTGGGTCTGGATATGCAGCCCTCCAGGGCCAGCTACATCTCCAACTTCCTCTTCTGCTCCCAGCGAGGGCCCAGCATTCTGGGTCTTTAGTACTATAAACACTGATGCCTGCATCAGGGAAGGAGACAAGTCTTCTGTGTTCTCTAGTTTCCAAGTGTATGTTGCCAAAAGATGGGAAATAAAGTAGCAATAAAGCTCAAGGATTACTTATTGGCTTAGCATGGGAGAGATAACCATCTGAAGCAAATGATTCACAAAAGAACTGTGATTTTGAACTTTGAAAACTTAAAAGTTCTCCACATAGATAAAAAAGAGAGTAAAATAGGATAGAAAAATATTTGAAGCAAATATAACAGACAAAAAGTAATCCCAAAAGTATCACACAAAATGAGTAAGAAAAACAGCACTCTCCAATAGGAAAGTGGGCAAAAACAATACTAGTAGAAAAGTACACCTACAAGAATGAAACCCATAGAAAAATGTTCACTGTTCCCTGTAAATAAAGAAATGAAAAAATCATAGCAATGTTATCTTTTTAAATGCTAGGAATGTTATGGCAAAACTGGTATAAGGGCAATTCAGCCTTTTAGGAAAGCTAAATATATTTCAAGAGTCATAGAAGTGTGGTCCCTTTGCTCAGAAATTCTTTTCCCGAGAATTTATCCTAAGGAAATAATCCAATAGAGAAAGAGAGAGAGAGAGAGAGAGAGAGAGAACTATATACACAGAGAGCCAAATATCACAGGTTTACCTGTGCTAATGATGTACTGAAAGCAACCCAAATGTAGACCAGGGAAATAGTTTGGAAAATTATGGTATTATTTCACAGACTACTACAGAGTTACTAAAAACTATTCATCACGAAGATGAGGTAGTAACAAGGTTAAATGTTTTGAGACATTAAAACAAACAAAAAAGAAAAATCATTACGTACATTTTGAAAAACAGGCACACATGAACAAAGAGGAAGGAGAACAGACAAAGATGAAAATAGTTGTGTGATGGAATAAAACTGGATGAGGAGAATTATGGATGATTTTTAGACCATCGTTCTAAAGGGCAATTTGGCAGTTTCTATCAAAATGTCAAATATGCAAGCCAGAACTACTACTACTTCTAGGAATCTATTCTACATAGACACTGGCATGAATGCAAATAAGTTGCTGCAGCATTTTATGGAATGAGAAACTGTAAATCACATAAATGTACCTACTGCAATAGAATACTATCAGGCCCTTAAAAAGAATGAAGTAAATCTGTATTAAATTACATGGGAAAAAAAGACTCAGATATTTAAACGAACATATCAAGTTGAAGAACAAGGTATCTAAACATACAGCCTAAAGTACACTTAATATGTATAAATACACGTTCCAGTTTCATGTAACAAACAGCTTATATACCAATGTGCTAATGCGGCAAAAACAAAAAAAAAAAATCTGGAAGGAAACACATCCAACTGCCAACAGTAGTTATCTTGGAGGAATGAGATGGGGAGTACATGCACTTTCTATTCTTTAGTACTGTTTGAATTTGTTAAAATGCACATGTAAACATGTATGCCTTTCATGTTTTTATACACCCAATAGTGCAGTATGGGGTGTGTGTTGTAAGCTACCATCTGCATAAGAAAAAAATAGGGGGTATGTCCATGCTTGCATAGACATATAAGAAACTAAGAATGATTGTTTTTGAAGAAGGAAACTAAGGCTGGCGGTCAAGGTTGGGAGACTGAATTTTCACTTAGTTAAAAAAATAAAAACTATAAAAGGACCTTCTATTTAGTAATAGCAAATATTACTAGTAAATTTTTTTAAATTTAATTTTTAAAAATTGTTTTACAAATCACATATATTTGAAGCATTATTACATTTTTTAAAGATGTGAAGACATTCTTTGTAGTGCGATTTTTAAAAAAAGAGCCCACAATTGTATTTTCAGTAGAAGCTAAACGATATAAAGTAAAAACGGAAGAGAAAGACTAAGTAATATGTCTAATTGCAAGTAGGTGATGGAGCTGTTTTTCCTTTTCAGTTTTCTTATAAAAGTTTTATATTTTCAAAGAAAATTTTGAAAAGGTTATACATTCACATGGTTTAACATTCAAAAGGTCTCTTCAAAAATGTTTTACAAGCTCTAAGGAGTAAAAACAATACAAAACAAAGTCTGTAAAGGCACAGTAGAGAGCCCACAGTTCTAGTCAGAAAGGCAGAAAGAAGGCATTTGGACCCCAAAGGTGGGCCCTGCCATTTCTGACTCCTGCACCAAGTCCCGGCGGCTTTAAAGAGACAAACGAAGAGAAAGGAGGTTTGTTGTGTGGTTTAGAGCAGGGAGTTAAGAGTCAAGTTTCTTGGGTTCAGAGCCACCTCCACCATTTCCTGGGGCAAAGCACTTAACAATCGCGGAGCTTTAGAGTCCAATTATGTAAAATGCGGATAATAGTCATACCTACCTCATAGGGCTGTGGTCAGAATCAAACACAAGGTAAAGTACAGCGCTTAGCAGTGCATGACATATATTAGGCTTCCACGGAACGTCATCACTATTGTTTTTATAGCGCAACAAGGCCCAGGACGCCGGGATGCAGGCGCCCCCCTCCGCCCGCTCCTCGCCGACAGACGACCTCCTACTTCCGGTCCAGGGGCAGGGATCGGGTTAGCTCAGCCTCGGCCTCCTCAGCTCCGGTGCCCCGGATTGAAGGCCCGCGCCGCCCGGGTTCCGCCCTCTAGTCAGCCCGGCCCGGCCCGGCCCAGCCCAGCCCAGCGCGGTATTCTGAGACCCCCGGAGGATGGGACGATGGGCGCAGAGTAGTGGGCGGCCAAGCTGGGCCAGCTTGCGGCCTCAGGCCACAGAACCCGTAGGCACTTACCATCTTGCACCGAGCGAAAAGCTGCGCGTTGCGGTAACTCAGCCCAGTCCCGGTGCTTTTCCGCGCCGGCGCATAGCTGCCTGTCAAGACGGACGGCTCCGACAGCCTATCAGGAGTCAGCGTGGTAGGGAGGCGGATCTTAGCCCTGGCGGGCGAGTAGGGAGGCGAGGAGATCTTTGCGCCCAGATCGAAAGAGATGCGCGATGCAAAAATGGACCAAAGATAAAAGGGGAAAGCTCAGGGTTGTGGCTGGAGTCAGAGGTCTCTGGGAGCCTCAGAGCCTCAAGCAGCTCTGAGACAGTCGTCCGGGCCAGCCTGGGAGTCAGCCCCACCCCTGTGTTACCGTGGAGAATCCATTTCACATCTCTGTGCCCTCTACCGTTTCCTTACCTTTGACGGGGGGTGGGGGGTGGGGTGGGGGGACTTCTTCCCAGAACCCAACGTCTCGTGTTCCGCTCTTTAACCTTCCACTCCTGCGGAGCACAGAAATTGCTGGTTCCTCTAGCAGGAAGTACCTTCTGTTAAAATACACTACCATTTAGTGAACCTTTTGCCTCGTTTCTATATTGCATTATCCCGGTAGCCTCAGCATAAGTATCAGCATCCCCACTTTATAGATGTTGATTCTTTGAGGCACTGGAATTCACTAAATTCAACACAAATTATCTGACTCCAAGGCTTTATTCCAGGAGTGTCTGCATGTTAAAGAGGATTGGATGGTGATGTTCCAGTGGAGAAACCTAGCAGACACCAACTTAACCAGAGGATCAAGGTTAACATCATTGGCAATGGGATATGTCTTACGGCCCCTATGATGCACTGAGAAGGGCACATTAACTCTGTAGTATATTGCACAAAAATCCATGGCCTTAACCTTAAGAAAACATCAAACCCAAACTGGGGACATTCTACAAGGTACCTGACCAGTATTTTTAAAAAATGTCAAGGTCATGAAAGTGACAAGGAACTAAGGAATAATTGTCAGACTGGAGACTAAGGAGACATAACAATTAAATGTAGTGAGATCCTGAATCTTATCCTGGAAAAGAAGAAGGACATTGCTGGCAAAACTGGTGAAATCTGAATAAGGTCACTGGTTTAGTGTTATTTTACCAATGTTAATTAGTTTTGATAATTGTATCATGGTTTTGAGGGATGTTAGCATTGGGGGAAGCTGGGTGGGGAATGTGCAGGAGATCTCTACTATCTTTGCAACACCTCTATAAGCCTAAATTATTTCCAAATAAATTTTTAAAAAAGGATTGGCTCCAAAGGAATGACTTTTGAATGCTGGAAACATTAGGAAATCATTTAGCAAGGAGAAGTGCTGCAGTGACTGGACCCCAAAACATCCTGGAATATAGGCACATGAGGAATCATCTTACATATGGACAACCAGACTGATAGAGGTTTAAGGATTTAATAAAGATCACAATCCCAGACAAAAGCAAAAAAGAGAATGGCCAGTAGTTCAGTATAACGGAAGCCAGAATGACGGTGAAGGAGCTGGAGATAGTTAAGTTCTCCAGTCTCAGAAAAGGCCTTGAGTGGCAGGTGTAGTTTAGTCTGCAATGATGAAGGAATCGTTTTAAGATTTTAAGCAAGTGAGTGGCATTGAGACTGAGGTTCTCCAAAAATCATTCCGAGGCAGCACCTAGGCCAGACTGGAGAATTGGAAGCTGCTATAGTTAACCAAATTAGGGATGAGAGCTATGGGCTATGGCATTGGGGGCAGCTCTGATGGAAGAGATTCAAAAGAAGTTTTGGAGACCAATTAGATGAGATGCTGAACTGGTTATGGAAGGCTCTCAGGGCTGTGATTTGTGAGCAGCAATACAACAAAATGATTAAGCACTTTGGAGTCAGTCCTGAATTCCAGTTTGCACACTTGTCACTTAATAGATGTGGAAATGTCAGCAAATTAATCACTGTGAGCTTTTATTTTCTCATCTGTAAAACAGTCATTCCTTTCTGAGAGTGGCTGGGAAGATTATGAGATTAGAAATGAGGAAAAATAGCAGTATGGCTGTTTTCAGTGATCTGTAGGTAAGACTGCAAATTCTCAAGGTCCTTCTCTGAGGGGTGCTTTGAGTAAATCCTGTTTCCCACAGACACTCTTTGCTCAGCAGGAACATGTTCATAAGGAGCCACCATTGTACTTCTGGGGTCTTTGAAGACCCTTCTCTTATCAACCAGGAAGATTCTCCTGAATTCCTCCCCACCCCCAAATATACTGGCCACAAAGGAGCCCTTGCTCCTACACAGACACATAAGAACTGAAAACTAAAATGGCTGGGAGTGACAGCAGTTTCTGCTCTGGAGTTACATAATACGAGACACTCTTCCTAAAAAGTTCAGAGAACAACAGCCAGCTAGCTACAGCTGAGTCCCAGTTTGATGCTTTGTGTGCCATTGGGGCTGGAGAGCCAAATGGTCAGTAAGAATAGTTACTTATTTTCCCATGTAAGATTTCCTCACACTGACAGGACATGTCTTTCCCCCTTTTCTGAGCCATACAGAAGCAGCTAGGGCTTTCTAGCTGTTTGTATGAGACAGATTAAACAGGACCTGGGAGGGATTTCTGTCCTCCAGTCACTGTTAAATCAGCATATTAAAAAAAAAAAAATTCTACTTCCCTTAGTCTTTCTCTACCAGTTCAGTTTTTAAATGGGAGTATGATCATCTGGTTTCCTTAATGAGAAAATGATTTCCTGAAGCTGGTAAGCAGGCCACCTTATTGAGAATGGTCAGTTTTGGTAGCTAGTTAATGGTTCTTTACTCAGCATCCCTGGCTAGGGTACTGTCTTGGAACACTTTCAGTTGTTTCAGATAAACAATTCGGATGGAGGCCCTAATGTTTGTCAGTGCCCCTGCAGATGTCTTCATTTTGGTTTTCTTCAATACAGAAGCCAAATCTAATCTCACCTGAGGTCTTTCTAGTTATTTTTCTACCCACTCTACAATATAGGCTGTAACCTGCCCATTTACAAAAGCAGAGCCAGGAATCTATAGGACCCAGTCACATAGAAGGCTTCTCTGCAGGTGGGAAACACGTTCTTACCCAAGACTAAGAAAAAAGTGTGCAAATGAAGGATAAAAAAAGTTTAATTATAAACATAATCTTACATCTTTTAAGGAAATGCAAGTGAGGCAGCCCCCTTAAGGACCTTTATAAAAGCACTGACTTGCTGTAATATTTGTTGAGTTACCTGAGGATTTGGAATTACAGTTCGAGGAAAAAAAGGAACTCCAATTTAGTATTATACAATCCAGTGCTAGCATTTCCTGTTTAGTTAATGAAAGCATATATACAAACAGATTTGCAAATAACTCTAAAGAAAAACAAAAAAGGGAGGGGGCTGGAGATACCAACAATTACTAAATACAAGTGGTTAACCATACAGGTGTTTAGAAGGAAGGAGGGATATAAGTATAGAGAAGTTTAATTCCTGTGTTCACACAGATACCCATGAGTCACCTCTAATAGCATTTCAGATTGTTAACCAGATAAGTAAAAAAAATAGGCTTGACTGAAATAAATAGTTGAGTTAGAAGGAGAACTTTGTGGGCATTTGGGTCATGCCTCACTAAAATTTCTGATAAATCTACATTGGTATATCAATCTCTTGGTTAAAAATTAATATAATCTGAATTTTAATTAGTTACTGTAAATCTTATAACATTAGATTCTTCTGAAGTTTGGCAGAAGATCATAAATGAAAGAACAGGAATTCATTATTATGGGCTGCTGGATCAGTTTAAAACTACTCCATGTGATGAAACAAGTGAGGGCCTCCCCACTGAACCAGGCTGTGGAATGCTGCCTTCCCCAACCCCCAAAGGAGCAGAAGAATGAGGCAATTGCTCATTTTACTTTGTTTTTATTTCATTGTAACATGCAGTTAAAAAAAAAAAAAAATTAACAGGATTTATTAGCATTTACAATGCTTACAAAGAAAAAAGGACTCTAAAAGCAATTTAGTTCAGGTTTAAGAAATCGCTCTAATCTATTTCCATATGTTCAGTTTGGACCAAAATTTAAGTTAGCATTTGGTAGATATTTATGTCTGCTGTCTAGTTGCAGTAATTTTATATAACCTCTGATTCTTGGGATATCCAGCCCCCATTTATCTAACACAGCAAGGAAGACATTTACAGGTGACCACTTAAATTAAAGGAAGAAATGGAGTAAGGGAGATCCCAGGCTGCAAAAATATATACAAGCATTTGCCTTTTCCAGAACTAAACGTTTCTTCCATAAAAATATTAAATAGCCAAGCCCTATAGAACTAGAGCCAGGGCTACTTCAAATATAACTATTCTGTATTTTAAAAATATAGGGCAGAAAGCCTTTTGGGTGATATTTATACATTTTCACACAATATTTCTAGGTCCCTAAATGAATCATGAAGCATTATGTAGAACAAAAAACAAAAGTCTATTTTCTTACATCAGCTCTTAATTTAACCTAACAAATCTCTTGTAAATATTGTAGGTAACTACATTTCAATGTGAGACTCCACCTCAATAGGAAGTCTTTATAGAAGGCTTAATCTCCATAGCCATATATTACCAAAGTTTAGACTTGTATAATGAATGGGTAGTTGGCAGACATTCATTCTGTAGGACAAAGCAATATAGCATTTTTTTTTCTCCCTACCAGCAAAAAGGCAGAGTCCCTACTTTGCAAACAACTAGAAATTTTGGAAACCACACTACATTTTCTGGGATAAGTGGAATAAAAAATTAAATATAGGGTTGGGGAGAGCCTAATCTCCCCCTTTACACTGAATCTGGATGACTCAACTTTTTCACTTTCACTCATATAAGTCTCTGCTTTATGATGGCAGTGTCTTAAGAGTATACAAGTTAAAAAATGTTTTTCTTGTTGTTCCAGGAATTAAATGGGGGCAAACAAACAAACAAACAAACAAACAAAAACCAAGAAAACAAAACAAAACAAAACAAATATTCTTTTCATATGGAACAGGGGTTTGTTACTCTCTGCTTACTCTTGGCTCAATGTAAGTTGTGCATGCTATGCTCCTGAAACCTGCCAAAGTCCCTGTTTCATGAGTTATGTCCGCAGGGTTCAGCTATGACAGGGACTCAGCTGGCTTATGCTTCATCTACTGCCCATAGGGTCAAATCTACAGCAGCCATCCTGACCAAGTCTAAGCTTGGCCAAGTTAAAAGAAATTAACTACAGAGAAGTTCAAAGTGCATTAATCAGTTAGTAAAGGAGCAGTCTAAAATAGTAATGAGAAAAAAGAAAACTTGTTAAATTTTCAAGAAAGAAAAGAACACTGCAGATGAAGGATATTAATCCAATTCAGAACAATGTAAAGAATGGAAATGACTACTCCAACACGTGTCAGAGAAATGATAAATCTGAAGAGTTTGAAATCACACACAATTTCTGTGGTTACTTCATTTTATCCAGTACCACAGTTCTCCCTTCTAAATGAAAATATAATTTCAGAGGATGTTTCATTGACTCTGTAAGTACAAGAAAGCACTCAGGTTACAACTTGAATTCCTTGGCAATAATTAAATATAACTGAAGTTGTTGGATTATAAAATTATAAAGATGTTGTCTATTCCCGTACAAAAATCTTCAGTGATGACCTCAGATGAAATCAGCTAAATTAATTCCAATTCTAGGTTAACTTTTATAAACAGGGAAGGAACCACAGTGTTAATATTGTTTGTAAAGTTTAGTATTTGCAAGGCAATTAAAATAATCAAAACTTCCAAATGAGGAGATGTATGAGGTCCTTTGCAGGCTGGGACCGACTTCTCCCTGAATTCAGACTGACAAAGCTACTTTGTACAGAGATGCAAGAGTCCTGCATAACTTCCAGGGATAACATCAAAATGATCTGATGCATGGATTCATGCTCCAGAGAAGAAAAACAACAGTCAGGCCAAGGCTGAAGTGAGAGGAAGAGCACAAGCCAGAAGTTTGCTCATGATCTCCAGAAACTGGGCTAAGCTTGCACTTTGTTTAACAAATACCTCTTACCAAGAGGCTCAATATAAAGATCTTGCATATTGCAGTTACCAAGGGACTTCCCTGCATAGCTGCAGAATCTCTAAAAGAAATCAACCTATTCCCAAGTGAGACATTTGACACACATATGCAAAATTGTTGTTAAGGAAATAATCTAGTGGGATAAGACAAGGCAGATTTCATTGATGTATTAAATCTCAAGTTAAGTAAGGTTTTAACTAGTCATTTATAGATCTGATTTCTGGAAATGTTCAGTGGAAATCCAGAATCACTGGGAGATAAATCTCAATGACAACATCAGTTTCATTCACACACAGATAACTCTCTAAACAGTCACAGTCCAATTTACAACAAGATGTGCAACAGGCAGAGAAGGAAAAGAATGAACATTGCAAATGAGTTCTTGTCCTTCAGTGATGCAAATTCTCAGAAGCTACTCTTGTCCAAATCCTTCTGTTTCTTCAATGGCAAACAACAGCTTCTCCTTTAGTTGCTCATAGCTCTTGTAGGGTGGCAAGTCCAGGCGGTTAAAACTAAAAATAAGAATTGTTAGTTTGAGAAAAGAAAATGTACAAGGAATCATATAGGCAGTGTAGCACAGCAACACTGGTTTTAAAGTCAGGAAAAACTGGGTTCAAATCCAAGTTCTGTCACTGAGCTTTGAAGCAAGTGCTTTAACATTTCCAAGTTTCAATTTCTTCTTGGTAAAGTGGGAATAACAATACCTACCTCTCAGGGTAGAGTGAAGAAGAAATAAGCACAATGCCTAGTATTCAGCAAGTACTCAATAAAATGTTAGCCATCCCAATGACCACCTTCCCACCTTCCACCCAAAACTAGATCAAGGATTGGAAAAGTTTTCTGTAAAGAATCAGATAATAAATAGCTTAGCTTTGAAACTGGACAAATGAATGTTAATACTACAAGATGTTAATATTAGATTAAAAAAAAACCCAAAAAACAAAAAAACCCCAAAAATTATGCTAAGTGAAAGAACCCAGACACAAAATACTACATATGATTCCATTTATATAAAATATAAATATAAATGAATTTATAAAGGTGAAATTAGTTTAGTGGTTATGTAGGGCTAGGGAAGGACTGCTAAGGGGTGTGGAGTTTTTCTTTTTGAAGTAATGAAATTGTTCTAAAATTTTCTGTGGTGATGAATGCACAACATTGTGATTATACTAAAAGCCACTGTATACACTTTGGATAGAGCATATGGTATGTGACTATATATCAATAAAACTGCTTAATAAATAATTGTGTAAGAATAGCCAAAAATAGTAGCTATGTACAGCAGGGGAAGCATATAGAGATTAAGAGGTGAAGAATTTTCTTCTTTGTCTGTTTTTTGTTTTTTATTATTATTGATATAATGAAAATGCTCTAATAATGATTGAAATGATGAATGCACAACTATGTGATTATACCAAATATACTTTGGATGAATTGTATGCAAAACAAACAAACAAATAAATGTCTTAAATATCTCCTTTACATACATTTAGAAACACACACACACAAGCTTAGGCTCTGTGGGTTATAAGGTTTCTTGTCAAAAGGTTTTAAGAATACTACTTTAAGAGTAAGAAATTATTTTCTGCTAACAAAGGGAAAATTAATTTACAATTATGACTTTTGTTAGCTCTTGCAAAAGGAACAGTATAATTAGAGTATAGCATGCTTTGTACCAAGTTTGAAAAAAAAGGGGGGGCAAAAGGTTAAATCAAAACGTGTGTAAAAGAACAATATACAAAAATCATATAACTCAATAACAAAAAGACAACCCAATTAAAAAATGAATAAAGGAGTCAAATAGACATTTCTCAAAGAAGAAATAAAAATGGCCAATAAGCACATGAAAAGATGGTAATATTACATTAGTTATGAGGGAAATCACTGTGGGAATCCATTTGGCAGTTCCTCAGAAAGTTGAACACAGAATTATGATATGACTCAGCAATTCCACTCCCAAGTATATACCCAAAAGAATTGAAAGCAGGGACTTGAACAGATATTTGTATACCAATGTTCAGAGAAAATTACTCCCAAGAGCCAAAAAGTAGAAGCAGCCCAAGTGACCATCAACAGATGAATGTCTAAATAAAATGTGGCACATACATACACACAATGGAATATTATTCAGCTGTAAAAAGGAATGAAATTCTGATACATGCTACAACATGGATGAAGCTTGAAAACATGCTAAATGAAAGAAGCCAGACACAGAAGACCACATTTTGTATGATTCCATTTACATGAAATGTCCAGAATAGGCAAGTCCATAAAGACAGAAAATAGATTAGTGGTTACCAGGGCCTGGGGGAGGAAGAATTGAGATGTGACCTCTAATGCATATGGGGTTTCTTTCTGGGGTGAAAAAAATATGTTGGAATTAGATAGTGGTGATGATTCTACAACCTTGTGAATATACTAAAAACCACTGAATTGTATAATTTAAACGGGTGCATTTTATATGTGGATTACATCTCAAAGTTATTTACTAAAACATCACATGTATAGGCATGAAAATATAAAAGAGAAAATAAAATAGTAAAAAAGGGTAGATGGTAAAGATAAATAATTAGCAAAGTCCACACATAACCATTGAAATATGCCTCACAAAATAAAGTTCAAATATTTTGACATTAGACCAAATTCTAACACATTACTGTATTTGAGGTAAGATTAGGTTTGGTTTTTTATTTTATACAGTTTTGGAAATATAATTAAACTACATTTCTAATGGGAAAATAGTATTTCTGGTTACCATGCTAGAAAGTAGCTCTCCCAATAACTATCAAACTTTGATTTCTCCTCCTGCCTTTGCAGAAAAGTTAAAATTTCTAAATACCAAGCAGGATAAGGATAGACTGCAAATGGGCACAAGGGGTAGTTCTGGGGTGATGGAAACGCTCTAAAAGTACATTGCAGTGATGGTTGCACTACTCTGTAAATCTATTAAAAATCACTGAATTATACATTAAAATTGGATACATTTTATAGAATATAAATTATGCCTCAATAAAGCTGTTAAAATAATTCAATATCACACGGAAAATATTTCAGTTCTAATTTCTAACAGGCTTTAATATCTACAGGCTAACTGGATAAAGGCTATTTTTCTCT
The DNA here is from genome assembly GCA_029593785.1 of Cabassous unicinctus. Taxonomy (NCBI): domain Eukaryota; kingdom Metazoa; phylum Chordata; class Mammalia; order Cingulata; family Chlamyphoridae; genus Cabassous; species Cabassous unicinctus. The sequence goes on from JAQZBX010066908.1 coordinate 13,056, forward strand.
TCTCTGATTTTACTTACCAGGTATGACTTCTGGGCAACCAATTTTCTTTTCCAACTTTTTCAATGCAAAACTTCTGTGGTCCATTGCTCCCTAAAACATAATGAAATCATTACCAATTTGTTAATGTAGTGTTTCTCAAAGTTTGGTTCCCAGTCCAGCAGCATCAGCATTACCAGGTAACTTGTTAAAATAACAAATCCTGAGCCCATCCCAGGTTATTGAATCAGAAACTCTGGAGGCGGGACTCAATAATGCGTTTTAACAACCTTCAAGGTGATTCTGATGAGTACTGTATTAAATTTTCAGAACCACTGTGTTAATGTATGCCCAAGAGGAAAAAATGTAGTTTTATCCAGCATCAAATAGTCAGACTAACCCAGTATCATGACTAATAATAGCTCACATAAGATTAGAACACATAAAAAGATTAATTTTATTAATTTTAAACACAATAGGGAAACTACAACCTGTCTCATATAAAAAACTTAATTTACATACAGAATTATTAAAACTTTAAAACAACCTAGGTAATTAAATATTAACAATACTTAGGTATTCTGTGCTTATAGGACTTGTAATCCATACCCTTTCTAATACAGACATATACACGTACATCTCAATTTCTACCACTGATCTTCCTTCAGCTGGTCTGAGCTGTGAATGGTGAGTTTAAAAGCAACAGGTTTCTAAAAGGCCACTACTGCTTCCTAGGGAGCATTTGTTTATTGGTGGCCACACTGATTTGGCAGTGCTATTTAACATTTTAATTAGAAGGGACCAGGAATACTAAATGTTCTGCAATGTGTGGGACTGTCCTGCAGAGAATTTATTCATGTCCCACCCAAAGAAACCCAAAACAAATGTAAATTTGTAGTACTTTAGTATCTAATAACATTGAACTGTTTTCACAAGTAGTTATGTGAAATGTTCATTAATATAGATGTTCATTATGATGAGGGAAATTTAAAATTATTAAATAATTAAGTTTGAAATAATTTACTCCCTCCACACATTCTGCTCAGTGTATCATAGCATTTCTAATCACATAGTTAAAAATGAGCTTAGGTTCAATAGTGCTAATTGTTATGTAACAGAGAAGAATCTGGACTGCTTTCAATAAACATAAAATCAAATAATATTAAAATAGCAGAGACATATGAAATTAAGGGAACTTGTCATATTACTGTCATCTTTAAGGCTTTCTAAAATTTTATGGAAGAATAAGAAATCTAGTTGTAAAAATTACTTATTTATTTTCAGGTTTCCTGTTTTTCTCATTCTTACTCTGACACTATCCCTAAAGGTCTAATAAATGACTTCGATGTAAACTATTCTCAAATCTCAAAGGATATGGCTTACCAGACTTTTTTAAGTATCAGAGCCTTGGCTTGTAGTGAATTTTCATGATAGAAGATGTATTTTCTATGCTTATCATCACTATCCCAACCTATGTCATAGCATTGGGAATTATTTTGACACTTTCAAATAAGAACTACCTCATTTAAAATTTTTTTCTCCATTTTGCCAGTCCATAATTTATTTTGCCAGATGTATTATTCCTATGTTATTTAGATTATTTTCTCCTTTTTCTCATCATATGTATTTAATTTTATTATTTCCTTTCTTTTTCTTCTGTTTATTTTCCAGTGCTGCTTTATACAGAATGATTTATTTTTTTTTAAAGACTTATTTATTCATTCCCCCTCCCCCTCATTTTTGCTTGCTGTCTGTTCTGTGCCCATTTGCTGTGTGCTCTCTGTGTCTTAGGAGGCACCGGGAACAGAACCTGGGACCTCCCATGTGGGAGAGAGGCGCTCAATCTCTTGAGCCACCTCAGCTCCCTGCTTTGATGTGTCTCTTGTTGTCTTTCCTCTTTGTATCTCCTTGTTGCGTCATCTTGTTTCGTCAGCTCACTGCACCTGCCCATTGCACCAGTTCGCTGTCTTGCTCGTCTTCTCCAGGAGGCACTGGGAACCAAACCTGGGCCCTCCCATGTGGTAGGAAGGAGCTCAATCGCTTGAGCCACATCCACTTCCCCAGAATGACTTTTGGTCTTCTCTTAATCCCAAATCTTTTCATAAGTAGAAAAAGTATCTGCCTACTTAATTTTACCTTCTACTATAGTTGTTCCCAAGTATTCATGTACTGAAATATTTATTTCATTATAAATCACTTTTCTTTTATTTCTCCTTTGTATTACAGATAGTGCAATATATATGTATCTTTTGAAAATAGGAGACAGGTTATTTCATCTATCAATTTCATTTCAGAATAGTAAAAAGGGACATTATAAATATTTGTTATATAAACAGGATATTGGATCTGAAAAGGTTAAGAACCACCACATTAAAGGATTAGATACCATACTCCTACAACTTTCTCCTCCTCCACTGGGTAGAGGTTAAACCAGATGGCCAGAAGGCCTCTAAAGTCCATGAACCACAATCTCATTGTCTCTGCCTTCCAGGGGTATCCTTTTGTGTTGTTTTAGATGGTCCCACCCAACCCTCCAAAGCAGATTTAGTTCTCTTTAAAGAACAGATTTCCAGGGGGCGGATGTGGCTCAAATGGTTGGGCGTCCGTCTGCCATATGGAGGGACCTGGGTTCGATCCCTGGGACCTCCCGGTAAAATAAAAAAAAATATATAGAAGGTGCATGGGCTGCCAGGCTCTGTATGCTGGTGAGCTGCCAGGCCCCGGGAGCCGTGCAGCAAGATGATGACGTAAAAGGAGAGAGACAAGACGAGATGCTCCGAAAGCTCCGAAAACCAGGAGCCGAGGTGGCGCAGATGGCTAGAACACCTCTCTCCTACATCGGAAGTCTTCAGGATCGAATCCTGGTGAAGACTGGAGGAGGAGGATGAGAAGAGATGAAACAGACACAGAGAATTGCCCAGCGAATGGACACAAAACAGCAAATGGGGAAGAGGAGGTTTAAAATGGATCAAGTAAATAAATAAATCTTTAAAAAAAAA
>JAQZBX010066909.1:0-16029 GCA_029593785.1 Cabassous unicinctus
CTGGAGGCCTAGCCTAGAGCTTGTCCTTCTAGATCTTTCAACAATTCTTTAAGCACCTACTAAATTTCTTTAAAGTCTAGTTAAAATAACTAACTAATAAATAGCTAAGCTGTCTCAGACCAATGCCCTAAAAAGAAGAGTAGATGATTCCTAATAGGAAGTGAGGCTTTTCTCCATCAAAGCATTGATAAGGACATAAAGAATGAAATAAGAGATTCATTTCTACAAATTGTCTAAATAATGGAAATAAATCTTAAAGTGTATGTTCAAATCAGGTCATGGGTGCAAATGCAAATGGTCACCAGTATTTCTTGGTTATTCTGTATTCACCACCTCAATTCAGTCTCCATGGCCTGTTTACATGTTGGCTTTTGGTTTGAGGACTATGAACTTTTTTGATCTTGTCACTAATTTATGTGCAGATAACAGGGTTGGGATGGGGGGTGTAGTTTTCCTTTTGGATGATTGTTTTTACCCTTAGGGACCAAGTCGCCATAAAAGTAAAAAGCATTCCTGGTGGCAACCTTGGAAAGATTCCCAGAGTAATAACCGCCTTTGACAGGAATGAGGGGCCAAATCCATGGGGCTACATACTTAAGAATCTGCATACCAATGTGATTCCACAAGCAAACACGATGCTGCAGTATAACTGCTCTGAGCTGTTATGAAGCAGCTACCATGATGTGAGAAAACTAACATGCACAAATATGGAATGGTATTCTCTGCTTTTCCTTCTTTTGTAAGAATGTAAACATCCCAGCTCTTTCAGAAAAACACTCATGGGCCAGAGCCTGTGTAGGACGTGTCTCTGCCTACTTTTTTGTTGGACTAAATTGCTTTTGAACCATAGGCAGATTCTTTTTATAAACATTTACACAGAATATGAAAAAATATATACTTTTTAAAGAACTCATAGAAATGCACATGTAAAATCTAAGATTAGACAGTCAGTTTATCAGGATTACTCAGAAAAGAAAGCAGAAGTAAAACTGTAACTACAAACACAAGTATTAGATAAATAATGATTATACTTCAATTCCTCACATATTCAGAATTTATTTATCTGAAGAAACTGTAAATTAGCTCCTGTGTTTTGAGGGGTCAAATTACAGTAAAAAATAAAGTTCACTAACAGTTCTTTACATTACTGAAAGTGTCTAGAATCCTTTGTCAGAATCTTTTTGCTTAATTTTATACAGTTTATATTAGTCAGCATTCTCTAGGGAAACAGAACTGACGGGACATATCTATAAACAGTATGAGATTTTATAAAATTCTCTCACACGTGGGGATGCACAAGTTCAATCTCCGCAGGCAGGTTGCAAACCAGGGACTCCAATGAAGGTCCTTGATGTGTTCCCAGGAGATGTTGGCTGTTCAAAGTGGAGCTGGGAAATTCTGTTTCTGAATGCTGAAATCATTTCCCCTTTTAAGGCATTCAACTGATTGGATAAGTTATCACTCATTGCTGACATCAATCTCCTTGGTTGATTGTAGATGTAATCAGCCATCTATGCAATCAGTTCACTAATGATTAAAGCCCATGATATGTTCTTGTATTACAATTAGCCCAGTGCTTGCTTGATCCAACAACTGGGCACTATTACCTGGCCCAGTTGACACATTAGCCTAACTGTCACAAATTCTAATAAGCTTTGCTATTTGGTTTGCAGGAAATTAGAAATAGGGAGACAAACAGGCTATATAAAGGAAGATGTTACAGTTATAGTTGATGCAATGCCAAAGAAGAGAGGAGGGGAATCAAAATTTAAAAACACACGAAGGAGAGCAGATGTGGCTCAAGCAGTTGAGCACCTGCTTCCCACATGGGACATCCCAGGTTTGGTTCCTAGTGCCTCCTAAAAACAAAGATAAACAACAAGAAATCAAATGAAAAACCTAACTCAGTGAAACCGATGTGGCTCAGTGGTTGAGTGTCAGCTTCTCACTTACGAGGTCCTGGGTTCAATCCCCAGCCCTGGTACCTCAACAAACAAACAACCACAAAAATGTAAAAGAAGAAAAAGCTCAGAATTCTGGAGCCATTTAATGAAGGAGGAAAAAGCTCTTATATTTCCAATTGGACTAAATGCCTTTTTTGTATTTGATCAAAATAAATAATATTCATAATAATGATCCCATGTCATTAAACATATCTAAATCATCTTTAAAAGACTCTGATTAGATGAAGGAAAAACATGTGGTACCTTTTAGAATGAGTTCCATCTGAAATAGTTAAAATATATGTTTTGATAGCTAAAGGGTGTACTTGGATCTGAAGCCTTGCCACATTAATAAAAGTAAGGGAACCAGATTAGAATTCATAATTGGAGGTCCCAAATACTTTGCTTGTATTGGCAGTGTTTTTACTGAAACTGTTTTGTTTTGTTTGATACTGAATACGTCTAATGTACCCAGAAAATATGGCTGTCTAGAATGCCCCTGTTTCCCCATGGCTCTAGTCATCTGAGGTTTTACTGTACTTGACTAAACTAGAATAAGCAGTTTCTTATCCCAGGTTGTTCACAAATAAAATTACAGATAAAGAAGGTAGACATAGGTGAAAAATCCCCTCCAAATGACATGAGTACAGACTTTTTAAAAATGTGTAAACTCCATTATTTTGCTCTGGATTTGAAGGTATTTATTTGCAAATTGGAGACTTTATCTTGACGCTGTCACTAACTTATGTAGCCTTGAGCAAGACACTTAATCTCTTAGGGAATCATTTTCCTTATCAGGAGAATGAAGGAACCCCATCCAGATTCCCAATTCTATGTCTTGTTTACTACAATTCACACATATATACACATGCATGCATACACACACCCATACAAAGAACATACATCATGGTGCTTCCATTTAGAGAAGAATCATAAAAAATTTTTATTGAGATTTTACATAATTAAAGAAGGGTCAACAGTACAAATTTATAAATATTTCAAGTAGTCAATTCAAGAAAGTTCAGTAGATTGCACTGAACATTTATTATAGCAGGGAATTAGGGTGACAGAAAATGCCAATAATGTCTTCACACAAATGGAATAAATGCCACCATCCCAGCCACAGAGCATGCTGAGAGTTCTGGTTGCAAAAAGGAGCAAAAAGAGGCTGGTTGGTGCAGGGACCAGGGGAAGTCAATCATATCAGAAAGACTGCACCCATCAGAGAAGGGCTGATTTAAATGACCAACTCCAAAGCTTTAGCTAACTAGAATTTGATTTAGACTGTCATTAGCATTCAAGAGTATAGTACCTAAAACAGCAATTGTCAAATATTTTGGTCTTAGGATCTTTATGCTCCTAAAAATGACTGATGACTTCAAAAGTATTCATTTATTTGGGTTATATCTATAGGTATTTACCACAATAGTTATTAAAAGTGAGGTCTTTAAAGTGTTAATTCATTAATTCATTTAAAAATAATGATAAACCAATTGCATATTAACAAATAATATCTTTATAAAACTAACTCATTTCTAAAACAAAAATACTATAGTGAGAATAGTGACATTATTTTCCATTTCTGTAAATCTCTTTAACATCTGGGATTAAAAGAAGATAACTGTATTTCATATGTGCTTCTTCATTCAATCTATTGTGACGTGCTGTGTTGATTAAAATGTAAGAAGAAAATCAAGATTTGTAGATTGAAAAGGGAAGAATATTTAAATTGCCTTTTCAGATAATTTTGGACTATTCTTTGAGACTACATTAAAACTTCACAAGTTGTAGTTTCTTAAAGTTGCAGTATGGAATCTGAAACTATAGTGATGAACTTTTCATACTCTGTTACATTAAGACCCACTGGCCTATTTTACAGTTTGAATGGATCTTTTACCTCCACCTGATCTTGTCACATCATGCATTGGTCATTTGGAATTATTGATCCACTGAGTTAATGGAGATCTTCCAAATATTTGGCATATTTCATTATATAATACAAAAAAATTGCATTAGTTAATATCACCAATCAGAGAAGTCTAAGTATTGGGAAGCTGTTAAATTCATGGTGGTGGATGAAAGTTTCTCAACATTCTAATTTTCCCTTGAAAGCTGTCAATTGTCTTCCTTGAAGGGATAGACCTGATTTGTTCATTATTCTAGAAAATGCCTGCCAAAGACGCAAATCTCAATAACACAGTTTGTGTGTCATCCTTCTTTAAAGTAAAAATGATGTTGCAATTCAAATTGTCAAGTGCTTTCTCAAGGCAAACATTACACTTCAGTATTCAGCTGAAGTGTTTCCTGCATACTTCTCATTTTGTCACATAGATTATTAAAAAGAATGTGAATATTCTCGCTGTCCTGATTTTGTGATAATCAGGGTAGGCTAAACATTCGCTATATTAGAAACCATGCATGTGTCCCCAGACCTAGTTTTTCTCCCTAGGTCTGGTTTTTAGGATGCTGGTGATAAACGAAGCCTGATTTATTATATGACCATCCTGTATGTGAAATGACTGTAACTCTAGGTATCTTTGGTCAACCTAAAGAGATATAACAGGGGGACAGATGTGGCTCAAATGGTTGGGCATCTGTCTCCCATATGGAGGGATCTGGGTTCTATCCCCAGGACCTCCCGGTAAAATGAAAAAAAAGAAAAATATAGAAGGCACGTGGGCCATCAGGCCCCATGCGCAGGTGTGCTGTCAGGCCCCACAAGCAGGTGAGCCCCCCAGGCCCCACTCATGAATGCGCTGTCAGGCCCCGCGAGCAGGTGGGCCCCCTAGGGCCCACACACGTGTGCGCTGCCAGGCTCCATGTGTGGGTGTGCCATCAGACTCCACGAGTCATGCAGCAAGATGATGACATAACAGGAGAGTGACACAAGGGAGAGCCAAGACGAGATGCACCGAAAAACCAGGAACTAAGGTGGTGCAGGCGGTAGGACACCTCTCTCCCACATCGGAGGTTCTGAGGATCGAATCCCAGTGAAGACAAGAGGAAAAGGATGAGAAGAGAGATCAGGAAACGGACACAGAGAATTGCCCAGCGAATGGACACAAAAACACCAAAAAAGGGTGGGGGGATAAAAATGGATAAAAGTAAATAAATAAATAAATAAAACCTTAAAAAAAAAGTATAGGGGAGTAAGATATGGACTATAGTTAGTAGTAATACTTTAACGATGCTCTTTCATAATTTGTTAACAAATGTTTCACAACAAAGCAAAGTATTTGTGGTGGGGAGCCCTGCATGATGTTATGCATGTTTGTTTTGTAAGTTTACAATGTTTACTGAACACTTATTGTTTATGTATGTTCATATATGACTGATATACCTCAATAAATTATTTTAAAAAAAGATATATATTCAAGGGTTGGGATTTAATAGAATTGAACTTTTACTGCTTCATCAAGGACATTTTTACATGAAGGTGGCATCTTGTTTTTCATTGAATGTGTGGCAGGGAAGAATACAATGACTCCTAGTACAGTTAGTTGTCATTGCCTTGTTTTGTGCTAAGGTACAAGTGGTTTTGCCCACCATTGCTTTTGCACCATCAGTGCAAATGTCAATGCAGTGAAAGAACAAATAATGTCTTGGTATTATCCTTGTTTTGATCTCACAGATGCCCTGAAAACATCTCAGAAACCACTAAAGATCTGCAGACCACATTCTGAGAACCACTAGTCTAAAGAGACAGGCATACTGTGTAGAAAACCTTCTTTGCCTCTCAGGTATCTGAGTTGGACATGAGAAAGTTCTATCCAAGGTCATGCAAGAATAAGCAGAAGGTCTGGCCTAGGTAAGAAAGACTGACAAAATCCAGAAAAGGATCCCTGTTAAGGCCATGTGCTGAGAGGACATGTCTGAAGACAGTCATGAATTCAGCCTAGAGATCACTCTGGGGATCTGGGGGAAATGGAGATGCAAACAGTTTCAGTCCAGTTCTGGAGATTAAAAGTTTTTTGTGGAGAAGAGAGACAAAGGGGTAAAGAAAATTTTCACTGGGCTGGAAAATGTCCAAGTTGCTTTGGAAATAGCTCCAGTTCAATTTTCAAACTACTGGATAGTTGAAATTCCTTGCGAGCTGTGACTACAACACAAAGATCTTTGTATCTCCTACAACCCGCAGCATATCTTACACATAGTAGGCCTGCAATAAACATGTGCTGAATAAATGACGATATGAGAAAACAGAATTTACCCAAAAGTCTGTCTCATCACATTTTGGGCCCTCTAACTATCAAGACTAACAGTCACTCTCACACCTATTACTTTCTATTTATTCTTTCTTCAGGGTCTCTTTCAGGTATGAGATTATTATAAAAGCACCATGTGATGAATAGGGAATTCCCATCAAGGAAATACATGGAAATGAATTCATCCCATTGAATATTGAATATTGGAAATAGAGATAACTGATTTTTCAAAGGCAATTCTCACACCATGACTCATAAGCAATTCCACAGCTGCTCCTGTCACTCATTTCATTTCACCATCATTGTTCTGGCCCTGTGAGAGGTAAGGTCACAAGGCAATCAGTAAACCTTAAAAATGTTAACTGCTTATAGGCTTGATTGCGATTTATGGAGCTAAACACACGAGTAGAAGCACAGTGAGGAACTACCGCAGGCGCTGCCACAGTTCATACGTGCTCTGTTTGTCTTGGCAGGTCCATGGACGCTAAGCTGGGCTGTGGGAATGATTTCCAAATCCTGTACTTCAAGAAGGGAAACCATGGTCATGCCAAGTGCCCTCTATGTCTACGTAAGTGTTCTGTTGCTGCATTTTAAACTGGTCATGCTCCCTGCTGTGATTGACCAATAGTTCTCCTATTTATTTCTGATTGTGAAGAGCCCACATGAATGTCATCACCTTGCCAAAACATTTCTGGGTCAAGCCAGCAAAGGAAGTCTTGCAGAAGCAGGCAAGAACCCAAAGCTCTTCTGATTCTCTTTACCCAGCAAGAGATCTGTGTTCAATTTAGGTAGGGAAGGGGAGTTAGTGCTTAAGGCTTTGCTTATGTCACCTCACTGGATTAATTAGTTAAGTAATTCTACTACATATTTACTGATTGTCGTTTCAGGTGAAAACTGTGTTCATAGGCTCTGAAGTACATCAAGAGCCCTAGATTCTAAGAGAGATAAGTAACTAGATAAATGTGACCCAATACACTGCTATGAGTAAAGTAAGCATAGTATGCAATGGGAGAGCACCAAAAAGGCCAGGGCAGGCAAGGCTTCTTGGAGAAGGTGATGTCTCCTAAAGGAGACAAATAAATTTTGGCTTCCAGAGGACGGGCCAAGAAGAGTTAGAGTTGCAAAGGCATACAGTCTAGCACATAGTGAGTGTTCAGTAAGTGCTTGTTGGATGAATTATCTTTTTACAACACAATGTTAATACACATTACTACTACAATATCTGGTAGAGTACTTCAAAGCAATTACTCTGTAGGTGAGCTAATAGGTAGTAGTGGCCCTACAACATGGCTAGGAAAAATACCCATCCTTGTTACACAAAGCAAGGGTCACAGACAAGCAACATTGGAGTCACCTGGGAGGTTAGAAATACGGACTCCCAGTTCCCAGTACAGACTTACTGAATCAACAGCTGCATTTTAACAAGATCCCAGGTGATTCACGTATGCAGGGTTTGAGACTCTGCTGTACTGAGCTGTATGAACCATTAATGACCTTCTGGGTTTATACAGAACATCAGACTCTCCTGGGAGAGTTCTTTCAAAATGCAGAAACCTTATTCTCCATGGAAACCAAATCTCAGAGGGTAGGATCTGTGCATTTTCAACAACTTCCTCAGGTGATTTTGAGGTCTATTATTTGACATAATATAGTAGTATTTTCTCTAAGCTACTTTAGGGAAATATATTAGGAGTCAACCACTCGCTTATGTGTGTGTTTGACAAATGGGCAGGTCTTTACTGTGGGACTCTCCTCCAGAAGATCATATTATTAACTCTAGAGAGCTACAAAGAACCATACTTTTCAGGGAGAGTAGAAGATTTACCTATGATCATTATTTTAAGATTTTATTTTGCATATTCTTTTGTTTTAACTATATAGTCTTCGTTGTTCTAAACAAAGATGTTCCAAAGCCAAGATTCTCTGGGTTAGAAGTAGCAAACATGATGTAAGTTAGAATGCTGCTGAAAACCACTTATTCCTAAGCAGATGATGCAGGTAAATAACTACTTCAAAAATATTTTGTATAGCTTCCAGCTACACAAAAAGCTCCATCTGATAATACTTGTAATAGATATATAATGCATATGAAACAACATTCAAATTCTAACTTACTTTATAATTTTTTATTATTTCTCTACTGATCACAAAATTTAACATGAAAACCACAGAATTTCATTTATTCCTGATTTTCACTTGAAACTAAATATGATGAAATTTCAACTTCCTCTCCATCATTACATAAACCTAAAGCAAAGAAAAAGAATTACCATGTGCTTGTTTTATTGGGAAAAAAATCTCTGTATTAATTAAATTAGTGTGCATAATATGGCATCTTCTAATATTTGCAGGAAATGGCAGATTCAAATGGAAGATAAATATGTTAAAGTATTTTACGAGTTAAAGTTCAGCATAAAAACATTTTATGTAACTCAAGCAAACCATACAGCAGTCTATAAAAATAATGTTTTTAAAGGAAAAAATGTTAATTTTTTGAGACAAGGACTTCCCTAATTTAAAAAAATGTTTGTAAAAGAAAATTTAAGCAATGTTGAGTCCTTTTCTTGCTCTGAAACAATTGGATTGATTGAAATTCAAATCCTTACTCTTGTTCAAATGAATAGTTTGGCACTCATCTTTCACAATATGTGATAATCTCTGATACTGTTTAATTTCATCTACATTTGCTAAAAATATGGTTTCTTTAGCTCAAAGTTCACTTTAGAGAGAAATTAAAAGCCTGTAAAACAGATCAATGTGCTTGCAAGTTTCGGTGAGTTATTTCACCTCAGTGTTGAAAGCATTCATTCATTTACCTTGTTCTGAGTGCCTCCTGCACCAGATACTGTTTTAAGTTGTTCTTCCCAGGCAGACCTTGGCAATTGGGTCTCCATCCTAAAAGACTGGTTATATGACATGCCCTGACAATCATAGATAACCACCAAGACCCACAGGGAAAGGAGCCTGTGGCAGTTTGAGATTATGTTATGAATCCCAAAAAGAGAAAGATTATGTTTGTAATCTAATCTATTCCTCTGGGTTTGATACCCTTGATTGCATTACATTCAGTTGAGGGGTCTTTGATTAGATCACCTAGGGCTTTTGATTAAACTATGCCAGTGGGCGTGACTCAGGTTGAGTCTCTACCCCCTTGCTGGGTCTGATATAAACGGACACCCACACAGACAGACACTCAGGAAGAGAGAGCTCTGTCATTTTTGATCCTCTCATGTGACAGAAAGGAGCAGACTCAAAAAGCTGAGGCTCTGGGGAGAGATGGGCCATTTTGCCTGATAGCTTACACCTGAAATCGGGAAGAGAGCAGAACAGCTGAGCCTGAGAGATGAGGCCCAGAGGGGAAGACTGAAACCTCACAGAGATTGGAGACATCTTGCTTCACCACATGGCAACACACTGGGATCAAAGTAGTTGACTGGTGAAAAAGCATCTCTGCTGATGCCTTGATTTGGCCTTGGAACTATAAGCTTTTACTCCCAAAATAAATCCTCATTATAAAAGCGAAAAGCTTTCTGGTACTTTGTATTGGCACCCCTTTTGTGGACTAATAAAGGGCACTAAACCCATCAGGATTGCCTTAACCCAACAACTTACATATATTAAGCACTTTAGTATGTGTAAGGTACTGTACACCAAAGAACACAAAGGTGAATGACAGAGTTCCTCAAAAAAACCTCCCAGAAATGGATAGCTGTTGCCTTATCCACTGCAAAATTTAATCTCTCATTTCTGAGTTTCATTTATTTGTCCTCTCTCTACTTCTCTCTCTGAAAAATAATGATGTCTCTCACAATCCCAATTGCACAGTTGCACAATTATAGTTGATGGACTCAATCTAGCTGTCATTTACAGGGGTATAAAGAAAAGTTCCTTGAGCCTGACTCAGTCTACATCTTGTAGACAGTTTCCATTATTAACACATTTATGTTTGGCATATTAATATCCCCTGAAACAAAATACACACAGCAAAAATGTGGGATGATATAGTTAGTATTTAAGTATATAAGTCAGACGCTCTGTTTGTCTCCCAGTATCAGGGTTGAAAAAACTGAAATCCTTGTTAATACAGGAAAGAATGTGATTGGAAGAAATATGGATTGACACTCTTGGCATTAGTAGCTAAGACAGAAGCATGAAGAAGACTGAGGTCAAGGGTTAGCCTGACACTGGTGCTGCTGCTGAGGACATGGCTTTATAAATCCCAAATTGAATTGTGGATTTGATTCCACAGAGTGGAATTGTTTACTAATAAAATGATGAATGGGATATTTTGAGACCTTCCATGTAAGCAAAACGAAATAATTTATTCAGTCTTTATTGTTCAATAATTGTAAAGCCCAACTCTCAGATAAAATAGTATTGCTTTATATTTTTTTAACATTTTAGGATCTTTTTCTCTCCCTACTCTTTTTTTTTTTTTTCAAGATGTTACTGGTAAAATAGATATTATGCCTTCTTTTATACCATTGCTTTGTTTATCTCCCTTTTCCTTTTTTGTCTGTGTCACATAGAAATGTCTATGAATCTCTTGATAGCAGAGACCATGTCTTTCTTCCTGGTACAAAGAGTCAAGTACATTGATGTGATGGCCATTCTCCTTATAACCCCAAATGCAATAACAGCAATAATAAAAATAACAAAGCAACAAGGCAAGAAATTAAGTGAACCTGAAGAAATATATAGTAATTAGATGGCCACAAAAAATGGCTACAAGCATAAAATAAATAAACACTTGTTTGATAATAATTGTAGATTGAATGATTAATGGTAGAGAGACAATCTCTGCATGTTGCAACACATTGGATATAAAAGATTACCCAGGGAAGTGGGAGTGGCTCAGTTGATAGAGCCCCCGTTTACCATATGGGAGGCCCCAGTTCGCTTCCCGGGGCCTCCTTGTGAGGGCAGGCCGGCCCGCGCAGCCTAGTGGGCTGATGCAGCAAGCCCTCACAACAGTAAGCGGGTGTGGCTCAACCGATAGAGCCCCTGTTTACCATGTGTGAGGCCCCGGGTTCACTTCCCGGGGCTTCCTTGTGAGGGCAGGCCGGCCCGCACGGCGCAAGGGGCTGATGCAGCGGGACCTCACAGCAAGGGGAAGATAAGCGGACACGGAGAAGACACACAGCGAATGGGCACAGCAGGCACAGGCAGCAAGGGGGGGATAAATGGATAAATAAATAAATCTTTAAAAAAAAAAAAATAAAATAAAATAAAAGATTACCCAAACTCTCATAGCTAAATGGGAAATCTATTAACATAGTGGACCAGTTACTACCAGATGTATCTGTTATAAAAATAAAATATTATAGTGCTAAAGAGAATTAAAAACAAAACAAAACAGCATGTTCCTTTAGGAATTAGCTAAAATTCAATTCATTATTTTATATACAGATATTAGAAATGCTAAGCTATTTACCCTCTTCGTTACCATCTCTGATTTTGGCTTTTTTTGATGGGATAAGTATCACAAATTGTAAGGCTGTCGTATTTTCCCTGAAATGCATTATTTTATTTTGCTCATAAGGTAGCTATGTATTATAAATCCTGGGAGCTTGATTTCCCTACTAAGAGAAGCCTCAAGGCTACCATGCGCATTTGTGGTGCTATTGCCAAACATGTAGTCCTGGGCTTTCAAATAGTAAAGCTTTCTCCACAGCCACAAATTTCTTTGATATTTGGGTTATTGAACACAATGCACAGGACAATTTGTGTTCTAGTAGAAGACTTCTACACAATCCACTTCTGTTACTAAAAAAGTTAGTTGTGCTTTCTTTTTTGATGAACACTGTGACTCCATCAGGAATAAGTTCTTCATCAGAATCTCCCTTGTCTTCATATATTCTAAAGATTTATTTATTTATTTATTTATCCCCCCCTTGCTGCTTGTGTTTGCCGTGTCCATTTGCTGTGTGTTTTTTCTGTGTCTGCTTATCTCCCCCTTGCTGTGAGGTCCTGCTGCATCAGCCCACCGCGCTGCGCGGGCCGGCCTCTCTCACAAGGAGGCCCCGGGAAGTGAACCCAGGGCCTCCCATATGGTAAACGGGAGCTCTATCGATTGAGCCACACCCACTTCCCCATATATTCTAAAGTATAAGAAAGGCTATTACAACCGCTAGTGTGGACACCAATTTTCACACCAGTTGTTCAAGCTTATCTTAAGTTGTTTTGTCTTCTTTACATCTGATAGTGTCAGGGTGAGGTCAGTTTCCTTTTAATCTCAGTCTCAGTTCCCTCTTGCTAAGGAAGCTGACATTTTACCTTCGTGGAGCCCTAGTGCCTCTGGTTAGAGCTTGGACACCTTAGTCTATTTCCATGAACACACAGTGGGCCATACATTTTTAAAATGATGTGCTATCAAGCAATTTTGTAGCAATGAATAGTAATGGTTGCTGAGTACTTCAGTTTTATATTCATGTTCCTAGAATAGCTTGATAGTAATGCTATTTCAAAACCATTATTTAGTTATTCTTAGTAACGCTATCTGTACATATTTTTTTCCTGAAGGAAGATATTTATTTGCCATTTAAAAATTTTCCTCAGTTATCAAGAAAGGTAGCTAGAACAGCTTCTACAAACAAGCATACCTGGCTGGGAAAGCTGAATCTTGTCAGGAATGCAGAAAGCCAAGGTGCAAAACAATTTACATCCTAGAATTCTTTAAAGGCTCTGGGATTTGTGGGAACAGCTTCTACTTGAAGTAAGAATGAAGGCAGGACTACAAATAGGGAGTCTAGTTGAATGTCTTTAAGAAGACATCAGGAACTCCCTCCCCCATTTCCCCACAGCCAAGCAAGTGTCCTTGATAACCCTATAGGGCACCAGGCACAGTTGCCGGTCGGGCACCATATGGAAAATAAGGACTTAAGTGAAAGATTAACTACCAGCTGTTGAAAACGCCTCCCTCCCAGAACTGAGTTTCCAGAACTCTAGCAGTCAGACTTATACCCTTCTGGAAGGAGATTGGAAGATTCTTCCTCAGGGATTAGCCAGTCAATAAAAATAGTGATATCAGAGATTCATCAAGAAATGGCCCTGCCTGATCACCCCACAGTGAGCAGATAGTCAAGGATTTCGATTTTCTAATCTAAAGCCTTTACTGTAAAAGACAGAGACCAAAATAATAATAATAATAATAATAATAAACATAGAGACTATGCCAGAAGAGGAAAACATCAAAACATTATCCCTGATATTTCCGGAGATATAAAATCTGTCAAACAAACAAAAAAGATGATATAAAAAGGAATGAGAAAGACCTCTTGGAAATGAAAAATATGATAGCAGAAATTAAACACTCAGATGATCTGGAAGATAATGGTGGGGACATTTTCTAGAGATTCCTAGACTATAAAAGATTAAAATAAGAGATGACAAGATGAGATGAAAATAGAAGAAAAAGCTAAGAAAATTAGAAGATGCATAGAATAGACCAATGTCTGATTAATAGAAATTTCAGAATGAGAAAAAAAGAAGATGAAAGAAAGAAATGAAGTAATTCAAGAAAATGTCCCATAATTAAAGGACAAGTGTTTCTAGATGAAAAGAGCCCACACAAAAGATGAAAATACACCCAAATTAAGGCATATCATCATGAAATTTCACAATATGAAGACAAAAAGGAGATCTCATGAGTTTCAAAGAGAAAAATAGTTTATATATAAGGGATCAGGAATCAGAAGGCTTTGGACCTCTCAATAGCATCACTGGAAGCTAGAATAGAATGGAATAATACCTTCAAGATTTTGAGAAAATATTATTTCCAGCCTAGAATGCTATACCTAGCTAAATTTTCAATTAAATGTCAGGATAGAAAAAAGATGTTATCATATATATGCTAGGTCTCAAAATTTTTTAGCTGTCATCACCCTTTCTTAGGAAGCAACTGGAGAAGGGCACCATCAAAATGAGGAATAAATTCAAGAAAAAAGAAGACATGGGTTCTAGGAAGTAAAGGATCCAACTTAAGGAGATCCAGGAAGACAATTGTGCATCTGGCAAAGAGAGCCACCAGTCCAAATGAGAACAGGTCACAAGGCTCCAGGAAACATGTCCCCAGAACAGATAATATTGATAGGATTCTTCATATGTTTTAAAATATTAGGAGAATATTTAGACAGACGGAGAGAGTGTGGGGATGAATTAATGGCAAGTACTTAGAAAACTAAAAAAGAAAGACAGCAGTTAATTTTAGGGAGAAAAAAAATTGTGCAAGAAAGAAAAAGTACTCATAGCATATTACATGGCTTAGCTTGATAGCCTAAATATTGAATAATGATTCAATCAAAAATATGATATGATGATATTGGGAAGATGGACAGAGAGCAAAGGGGGAAATATGTAAGCCTGAGGCAGGGAGTAGGGAGGAGTAACAGAGCTATATCTTCAGCTGCCATACTGCTAAGCCAATAGATAATGCTTCCAACTGAATAAAAATAAATCAAGAATTAGCACAATAAATGTATGTTTTAGAAATAAGAAAATAGTCAAAGGTAGAAATGTTGCTCTTCTTAAGTCTTCTAGAACTATTTGGCTCTTTACACTATGTGCATATAGCTTTGATAAATAATTAAAAATTAAAATTTTTAAAAGTATATGGCTTTTTCCAAATTTTTATTTTTATATTCTGGGTCCCAGGTATACTGGTTTGAGTAGCCGCCAAATTTAAATAAATGTTGTGTAAATAAAGCTTGTCTTATCTTATGCAAAATTCTTCCATAGAATATTAATCATTTATAGGCCTTATGGCCAGACAAGATTAAGTAGCCACTTGCCTATTTCTTCAGAGTAAACAATGAGTATCTGGTGAAGGCAAATATTTAAAGCATTGCTTTTATTTCTATATCTGCTCTTTAGCTTTTAAGCCAGGACCAAAATAGAAGTATGTTCAAATGTGTGTATGTTTTATATATACAAGGCTGTTTTCTAAGATTTTGAGGTGATGAGTAGTTTGATTCTCTCTTTTTTTTTTTTACTTTGTCAATTGATCCATTCTTCTTTAAACTGTACGTAAAAGGACAGTAGAGCCAGCATTGCACAACATCAAGGGAAACTACGTTGGATACAGGTTAATAACACCTACTGCAAGGTACGAAACAAATGGTGGATATGAAATGAGAGTGGTTTTGCACCTACAGAGAGGAAAGTGTCAGAGAAGAAAGAAAGGCAGTGTGGAAAAAAAATTACATAATAGTTCAAATAAAATTCCACTTCACCTCACTTCATTTGAAACCCTAGACCTAACAGATCTCATCAAACCAGTGAATGATTTCAGCATTTTGGGTGTTTAGAGGTTTTCTAGACTGGTCTCAGCAGAAGGTGAAAGAGAGAGAGAAAAAAAAAAGGAGGAGAAAGAGGAGGAGGGAGAGGAAGAAAAAGAAGTAAGAGAGGCAGGGAAGGGAGAAGGGAGGGAGGGAGGAAGGAAGGAAGAGAAAGAAAGAAACAAAGAGAAACAAAGAAAGAAACAGGACAGGAACCTCTGAATGATACAATTGAAATCTAAAAAGTAGAATTAAATGTTTTAATTCTTTCAATTTGCTAATCCTTGCTTCCTCTCTCTCCTGTCCACCTGCTTTCCCCTTTCTCCTGGAATCCAACACTGGCAACTCAGACAGTGATGAAGTCATAGGCTTCAAAATATGGCCATGGTATGAGGGTGGCAGCATAAATTTCTAAACAGCATTTCAGTACCACAGCGCAGGGCCCAGAAGGGAATCTTATGTAATGTGAGCAACGATGAGCTAGTGTTATTTTTTAATCCAGGGCCGTGAACCCTGGCATTGCATTACGTGAGTGTGTGTGTGTGTGTGTCTTCTGCAATTTCCTATTTTATATGGCAGTCATCAAGAAGCCTTCCTCAGCTTGGA
>JAQZBX010066910.1:0-16029 GCA_029593785.1 Cabassous unicinctus
AAAAAAAAAAAAAGAAACTTTACTATTTTAGCTCAGTGTTTGTCAAGTTTATTTAATCATGAAAACTTTTTGCCAAGGAAAACCTATTAACATTCAGTAGAATTAGTGTTCCTTGTATCACATTTTGGAAAAAATTTAAGGCATCAGAGACACAGATTGTCCTATAATTACGTTGGTTGTAAACAGTCCAGTGATCCACTAAGACGGTCACCCAGGAAAGTGTGACTGTGTGTGATGATTAAAACCACGGGTCTGAAGTTGAGACAAAACCTGAGGTTGACAACATGGATGAACCTTGGCAACATTATGCTCAGTGAAATAAGCAAGGCACACAAGGACAAACATTTATAATATCATATGAGATAGCTGGAATTAGCAAACCCACAGAGTAGATTCTAGGTTACAAGGGGAGGAAGGAGTGGGGAATGGGGGAGGTTTTATTGGTGGGTATAGAATGTACATAGCAATTAAAAACAAACAAACGATCAAACAAAAACCTGAGGTTGAGTCTTGGCTCTCCACTTCTAGCTGTGCAACTGTGGGTCAGTCAGTCGACTTCTCTGAGCCTCCATTTCTTCATAAAAATGGGGATAATAACAGACCCTCTGGCAGAGCTGGGGTGATGAAAGCTGATGGCAGAGCTGCCCGGCTTAGCAAGCCAGATGATGTGGAGCCTCGGGGCTGGAGTGAAAAGCGCCCAGGCCAGAGGAAACTCCAGAGAACAGGAGTAAGTGGAGGACGGGAACCTTGAGAAGGAGGTGGGCTGATGCAAAACCCTCGCTTTAGAGTTGGGGGAGCTTGGGTGCACAGTGGGGAGAATTCAGACGAGGCCAGCAGCTGAGACCACATCTACTGGGTCCTCCTGTCACCCTCGCCAGTGCATCAAGTCACTCCAGCAAACCCCTCTGGCTTCCTCCTGAGGAGCTAGCTTTCTAAACAGTTAGCATTAGTGCATGGAAACATACTCTGCACGCATGAAGTCGGGTGTTAGCATTATCACTCTGTCAGCACTGAATGTTTGAAGCTGAGGCAGAGGAGGGAGAGGGAATAAAGACTCTACATCCTGGCACCTTTCCCTGAGGCGTTAAGGTGAGGAGACCCCACTGCAGCTGGGTGAGAATCCTTGGGTTCATAAGGGTCCTCGTGGAAGCAGTGATGCCCCCCAGAGAGGCGGAGCCTGGGTCAGTTCTGTAGGGATGGGGGAGGGGGCAAGCATAGATGCCCCCGGCCCCCGAGGTACTCTTCCGTGATGAAGGCTGCTGGGTTTGGGAGCGTGATGCTGCCTGGGCGGCTGGAGGGGACAATGTGTGCTACCCCGGAGGCAGCTGCCCAGCCCCACTGCTGCAGAGGTCCCAGGCGAACGCTTACTCACTCTGCATCAGGCTAAAATGACAAGGAGTAAACAGATGCCCCAGGCTTGGTTCCTGAAGGCCTTTTTCTGCCTCTTTTCTACCTTGAGCCTCTTAACATCTCTGGAAGGCTCCTCTCACATCAGCTTTCCTATTTGATGGTAAAGAAAAGGCTGACAGCTGAATGACAAGCCCAAGGTTCTACAAGTTCTGAGTCTGGGACTCGATGCCAGGTCCATCAGTACCCGTCCCTTCCTCTTACGCCACATCTCCTTGTCTTCACATAAGCCATCTCCAAACCATTCAAATGGGTGCATCCGGTCTGACAGCTGGGAGCTGCGACCTCCTAACTGGCTTGCTGAGTACATGTGTGTTCCTTGCCCCTCTCCCTTCAGGCCAGGGGGCTGGGCGCATGGCTGAGTTGGGCCAGGCCTGACGTGCTAGGCTTGATGGACAGTGAACCCTGAAGCTACAAGGTTCTCCCATTTCTTCCTACCATCACCCCATGAGTCAGCAGGGCAGGGTTCACGGTTCTACCTTTTACAGATGGAGGCATTCAGGCTGAGAGTGTATGAACTGTCCATGAGTTGGCAGGAGAGCTGAGACTAGAACTCAGAGCTCCGGGTCCGTCCAAGCCACCGCAGGAATTAGACCGGAGGCCACCTGCTGCTTGGCCCCCGCCCCTCTGTCACTGCCACACCCAGGAAAATCCCCATCCCCTAAAATGAGAAGTGTGGGGCTTGTGACTCATCTTGTGGCGGCCCCAGACTCAGCCGGAATGCATGTGTGAACGCGCGCTGGGGGTGGGGAGGGAAGGCAGAAAGACCCCCCGGCTCTGCGCCCAGTCTCTGCGATTCCCAGGAGAGAAGCCGGCCTCCAGGCAAGAAGCCAGCAGCCCCCCTCGTTGCTCCAGCAAATGGGTCCTGGAGGAGCCGTCCCAGGCCCCGCAGCTGAAGGACAGCATGGGGCGAGGAGAAGGGCATGGCTGTGCTGCCCGAGGGCTCCCGCCAAATCCGGGAGGAAGCCTGGGTATTTCTCTTATTTCCCGTGCACCATTTTGACTTATTTTCCCAGTCCAGAGAAAGAGCTGCAGCGTAAACTAAGGCTCCGTTCTAGGGGGCCTGTTGGCTCCTTGGAGTCTGTAATTGGGGCATTGAAAGGATACAAAAAAAAAAAAAAAAACCCCACCGAGGAGTGGATGATCTTTTATACTTAAAGTTCCCCCCTCTATAAAAGCGACATATTACAAACCTCTTTCTCCTCTCGAACATTTCTTGCTAAGTGCATTCTGATGCCACATTGAAACGCAAAATAGCTGGAATCAAGCAGGCACCGAAGGCTATTTATATGCTAATCTCTATTTCCCAAGCTGAAGCAGGAACCTCGAGCTTGGTGCTGCTTCTAATGATGGCTCGGCTTTAACCTCTCTGGAAGAAAGAAAAGTATTTTCCTTAAGAAAACAACTCAGTTTCTTTAAGATGAAATGTAATTATCTATTATCAGATGTCCCTTAAAATGCAAGGCCTATTAAAGCTGCTAAAAATATTGAAGCCCTAATTTCACCATAATAGCATTTTAATTTCAGCAAATCACGGCTCTATTGTTACAGGACATTTTGCAGTAGGAATGTGGTAAGAGGTCCATCTTAGCTTTTTTCTTAACATTTTCCTTTCTTTGAGAAGTACAATTAAATCATTGCAATCATCTAACCTTGCTTGACACAAAATTTTACTTATCAAGTGCGAAAACAATGGTCATTAGCATTTAAAAGAATTTGTTTTAAAAGTAGCTAAAGTTTAATTGCTTTAAATATTCTTGTTGGAATGTGCGGCCGCTGTTGGCTCAACGTTCACATTAAAGAGAGATGGTGTTTAATTGATCGCTGTATTTCATTGAAAAATATTTACTTTCTTTCCGGGCAACGTACGAAAGAGATGTCTTAATGGACCCTCAAGGAGGAATGAATTTAGGAGAAGCAACTTGTGGGGAGTAGCTGTTAAAAAAACAGCCCACCTGTGTGCTCACCTCTGCACACACTGGCTGCCTCCTTGGGCACTTTTCTTTGGAAAGTTTCCAAAAGAAATCCTCTAGGAGGTGTCTGAGCCTCTGTTACAAATTGCAGAACTTGTGCTCTTGTTTTTCAGGACCCTGTGGGTGGAGAGGACAGGAAAGAGGGTGAATTTGATGTGGGGAGCACCAGTCAGTCCACTTCCGGGTGGGCTCGCCTTTCGAAAGGGGGTGAGGGAAGGGGTGGGGTGTGGGGTGCGGTCACCCTGCGACCTGTCTTCTGCTCACACCTGCTTGTGGAAGACCAAAGCTCACCTCCCTCCTCCCTTTCTTCAGATGTCGTAGGTGGGGCTGAGGCCCACTGACAGGTTGGAAGGACAGGAATAAACATGGGGGGGTGGAGGGGGAAGGGGTGGGACTAGAAGGGAAGTCTCAAATAGGCAACTGATTGGGGTTGGCACACACACAAAGAAAAGGTGTAACTGGGTCTGTAACCGAGAGTTAAGGATTAACAAATAATTATATGATTACTAAGTCATTACATAGATGCCTTTTCACTTCCAGTATATTATAAAATAGCCCGAGGTTGATATCTGAAGCTACTGAAGCTGTCTAGACTGACCTCATTCTTTGTATATGGTCATTTCCAACTAAAACCTGCTGTTGAGATGATTATTCCAGATGGCGCTTACTTTTGTATATGGTCGTTTCTAATGAAGACCTGCTATTAGGATGATTATTCCAGAATGATCTTACCCTTGTATACAAACATTTCTATTGAAATGGTAATCACTCCACCTCCCCTGCTTGAAATCCAAAAGATAAACTGATCCTTGTTCTGTACCTCCCATCCCCAGATGTCTTGATGTCTGATGAGTGTCTTGTGAGTGTAATAACCCTGTGACTCACCCTGTTTTATACCACCCACCATCCTGTTCAGCCCCTAAATGTTTATTAATGAAGGAACCTGAGCCAGCCACTCCCCAATTACTCATTAGCATAAGCTGCCAAACCAGGATACCATAAAACTATCCGGATTACTGCAGTTCGGGGAGGCAGCTTTTGGGCCCTTAGGCGACTGACCTCCTTTGCTTCGTGCAAGCAAATAAACTCTTTCTCTCTTTAAAACCCCCAGTGTCTCAGGAATTGGTTAATAAAGTGCCTCGGGCAGAAGAACCCATGTTTTTGATCAGTATCAGGACCCTGGTGATCAATGCTCTTTATTGAGTGCTCACTATGAGCCAGGCAATGTTAGGTTCTTCATATACATCATTTCTCTTTTATCATCACACTAACCTGAGATAGAGGGTATCATCCCCCTTTTCCAAATGTGGAAACTTAGGGTTGATTTGTCCAAACTTATGCAGCCAGCAGAGGCAGAAGCTCAAATCAAACCGAGGCCCAGCTGGCAACACCCTCTAAGACTTTCCATCCCGTCATCACCTTAACTCAGTCCCCAGCCCAGTGCAGTTCACACTGAAGTTAGCGCCCTGCACTCCCTTCTCCTTCCCTCCTGCCCTCTTAGCCTTAGGACCCTCTGGGCCCATGTACACACGGCACTGGAAGTCTCACCCTCTCTTTCCCTCTTGGCGTCTCTATTTCTGGCCTGTGCATGGGGAGCTTGGATGATCCAGTCTTTAGGAGCTCTTCTGAAGCCAAGCTCTAACCGACTCAGTTCAAGTCCCCAAGTGCATCCCGTGCGTCTGCTCCGGGCCAGGCCTGTGAGGCCCTCGGGTAAGCAGAGGCAGGAACGGGTCCTGGCCCTCCAGACGACACTGAACAGCCAGCTCAGTGCGGGCGCCGTCTTCCTGCGCGTGCCTGCAGCTGGACAGTGGCAGCGGCACCCAGCCCCGAGAGGTTTGGGCCTTTTGGGGAAGGAGTCAGGGTCCCACGGCAACCTGAGATTTTGCTTGTTTTTTCCCCTTCATTTGCTGGACAAATCCCTGCTTCTCTGTCAATATCCAGCTCAAGAGTTACCTCATCTGGAGGGACTTGCAGGCCCCTCCTCGAGCCCAGATTCCTCTGGTTCTTGCAGAGTTTTTCTTATAGTATCTCCTCTGGCAGTAGAGTGGTTAAGAATGCAGCCCCGGTTGAATTCCTGGCTCCTCTGCTTGCCAGTGTATCAGGTAAGTCCCTTAATCTCATCCAGCTCTTCCCTCCTCCACACGGTAGGGTAATGTAAGTACCAAATGAGATTTCTGTAAAGCTCCTAGAACAGTGCCTGGCTCACTAGCACTTAGTAAACATTACTGATTATCAATGGAGTAAAGGTACATATTTGTGGGTGTATGTTCCGGCCAGGCCGTGCACTCTGCCATGTTCAGGGTGGCGAAATTGTCACCTTTATGTCTCCGAGGCTAGCAAGTCCCTGATCTCACGTCCCATCCTCCAACTTCCCACCCTGTGACACTTCCCTCACATCATGAAGTCAGATGGACAAGGGAATGATTCTCCAACAGGCCAAATAGTCTTCCATAAAAGTTAGGTGGTCTGTTAGGAATTCCAGCTACATTGATTTCATAAGGGTGGGTCCTGAAATGACACCTCCAATGGGAAGCTGCACTTGGCTTTTTATACTCTTCATGGCTGTTTTAAATTTGATTATATCTGAACTAGCAGATTTCAAGTTGAAGTCCCCTTTGTCCACTCCGGAATTCAGAATTATTTCTGAGCGACCAGTGCAATTTTCTTATCTTTGTTACAAATTACTACAGCCTGGGTTAATCTCACACAGCAATAAAGCTGTTTGCCCAGGAAGCTTCCTGCTTTGTCATAGCTGATGAATGGCTCCCCCTGGCTATAATAATTCAGCTTAGAACATTGGGAAAAAGTTGGTTCTTCTGTAAGAGATCCCACCAGTGTGCTTGGCTGGTCTGATTGTTTGGGCTCAGAGACTCTCACCAGGATCCCAGCATGGGAACCTTGGAAACTGTATGTCCTGAGGCACTTCACGGTGAAATGGCAGGCAACAGCGTCCCTCTACTTCCTAAACAAGCCAGTCCCGCCTGAAGTTTCTCCAGGGCGTCTATGGATCAGGTACCTATGATAGAAGCTCGCACCCACGGGGCAGAGGGTACAGTCTGGGTATCCTTGAAGGATAAGGGAGTGGGTGGGCTGGTCCCAGAAACAGAGAAGTGTTGTCTGCAAAAGGAGCAGAAGGCTTGTGTTTCTTTCATTCATTCAACAATTATTGTAGTTTTTTGTTCTCATATGTACATGGATTAGAGAATACACAATTGACTTCATAACCATTTTTTTTTTGAGGGGTGGGGGGAATGGAGCACAGCCACTTTCCATGTGCACACCGATTTTAAGAACCAATGTTGTGGTCCCAGGTGGCATTCTAGGGAGACTGAGCTCTGAAGCACAGTAAGAGCTGGCTGTGTGGTGTACGATATTTCTGAGAGGTTTGGCAAGTTTGGGAGGAAGAGAATTCAGGCAGAGAAAATGGCATGCCTGAAGCCTTTGAGACAAGAAGTCTTGTTCAAGGCCCCTTCCTGGAAGAAAGCCATTGTGACTTTGGAGGGGTGGGAGGTTCTGGTGAGATGAAGCAGGGGTGCAGCAGGGGATATCTCTTGAAGGGTCTGCAGGCTCGTAAAGAGCTTAGATATTATTCTTTGGACAATGAGGAGTTATAGAAGTGTTTTAAGTAGGGGAAAATAATTCTGTATTTAGGAATTCCAGCTAAATTGATTTCCTAATGAAGACAGGGAAGTGTTGGATTCCTCTAGGTTCTTGGCTATGATGCATAAAAGAATTTATGAACACGCCAGTTTAGTTAGGCCAGTAAAAAGAATTTATTTGGAAAATGGGGGAAAGAACAGAGCTTGCTGAGAAATGGGAGAGAAAGACGGAAATACACACCAAGATTTGGTGCGGGCCCCTGTGGGCTGAGAGAGCGAGCTCTGCCTCGTGTGATTACCTTTTAAACAGTTAATTATTCCACCCCCTTGCTAATGATAAGGGGATGGACCCCAGCAGTTATTGGTTACCCTACCTATGGTGGGGGCCAAAGGTGAGGCCTTTGTGGAATATCCGGGGCCAAGGGGAAGTCCCGGAAAGAGAAACTGGGGCTTTAAGGTTAAACTCAAGGTCCCCGCACGGTCTTGTAGCCACGTTGTCTGCTGGCCGTGCGGTCTGCCGGCCATGTTGTCTGTCAGCCATGTTGTGGGTCTTCTCCTCCGTTACCCTCTACTAACCTGCCTCACTAATGGGAGGCAAAGCAATGCCAACACAGGAAGAAACTGAATCATGCTGGTGCTGAGACAGGACTCACACAGTCTGTTCCCACCTACAAACAAGCATTGGCTTTTTGGCCATGAAGAAGTGCTTCAACAAGAGGCACTTAGATTACAGCTCTAGACTTTAAGAGCTATCGCACTTTTTAAAATCCTGTAAGTCAGAATTAGCCTGTTCTGAGTGCCCATCCCTCTAGGCTGGCAAAATCAAGTCTTCATTTGGGTTTCGGTTCCTTGCCTTCCCTCCACTGCTGAGTAGTATAAAGATCCTTGGGGTCTTATACAGTCCATGCAGATGTTCAATCTGTCCTGGTCACTGTGGGTTAGCTTCCTGTCCAAGCCTCCACGCCTACGTGTGTCTAGAAGGTGGGATGCTCCCCAGCCCTTGTGCTACAGTCAGCCACGGTGTCTTTTCTTATGCATCCAGAAGCCACAGAGCTCCATGCACCTCCTTATCCTTCCACATCTCCCCATCATGGGTGCTATGTGCCGAATGGTCTCTGCCCTACTCAGAAACTTCCAAGAACCCCATCCTCTCTCCCTCCTCTCCCTAATGGCTTGGCCACTTTGATTCCTTATGTTCTAAGCATTCTCCTCTATCCTTTCCCATTCTGAGACAATCTAGCAAATAAAAAAGTTAGAGTGGGTTATCTTTTCCTATCTAGCAATTTCAGCTTTTGTTTCATCAACACAAAATTCCTTAAGAAACATAAAGCTCTATCCCTTCTCTCCCATATTCCCTTTAATTTTCAAAGATAATCTTAGAGTTGAGATTTAGCTGATAGAATCCTTTACTGTGAAATGGGCAGAGTAACAAGGAGATGGCACTTTCACATTTCCTTTCCTTTCCCTTCCTTCCTTCCTCCCTCCCTCCCTCCCTCCCTCCCTCCCTTCTTTCATTCCACCCATTCACTGTTAGAAGCAGGAGTGAGGGGTTTTGCTGGTTGGTGTTTTTTTGACAACTGTCTCCTTCTGGGTAGCCCTGTTTTCTCACTGTGCCCAGAGCCTTATTTTCCCACTAGGCTCTGTCCTCTGTCCACAATATCCAGGACCAATAGAGTAGAGTGTTAAAAGCCTGGTCTCTGGAGTCAGACTCCCTAGGTTCATATCCTGGCTTCATCACTCACCAGCCGTGTGAATTAGGGCATGCACACCTAACTTTCGGCATAACACTTACCTCATCTGTAAAATGAAGATAATAGTAGCGCCTGCCTCATAGATGTGTTGAAAGGACTACATGAGTTAATACATGCGAACCTTTAGAGCAGCACCTGGTGCTTAGAAAGCGCGTCATAAATGCTGGCTATCATGAGCACTTCTGCATTAGGGTGGACAGCTGAGTGAAGCTGGGCCAATCTAATTTTTCCTTCCTGAAATTTGGAATCAAGACTGGAGTGCGACTGGGTCACTCAAAGCAGCTCACTTGGTCTGAGGTGATGCAGGATGGCTTGAGCAAGGAGAAGTTGGTCTGCAGAGCAGAAAGGAGGAAAGAGACATCTGGAGAGGAGACAACAGGCCTGGTGGATCTGAGACAGGGTGTGTGTGGGGGGGTTGCTTAAGTGCTTGGCTTCCTAGACTTAGTCCTGCTCATGAGGGCCAGGTCTTACCTCGAGTCCAGGTAGATCTCTTTGTGTGTTTTTTTGCTACAGTTACTTCGGAGTTGGTTTCCAACTGCAAATGAAGGAAACAAAGACAAAGACAAGCAGGCCACATCCCTGCCCTCAAGAAATTTGCCATCTAGCAGGTGAGTTCAGGAAATTTGGCATGAATGTAGGTAACCAGAAAATGAGTGCAGGATGGGGCTGTAAGAGAGGATGAAGCAAGTGGTGTGGTGACACTGAGGAGGAAGTCATTGACTAGGGGGCATGGCGGAGGCCTTGATGGAGGAGGTGATGGTGGAATTAGGTCTTTATGGAACTTGGCCTTGTCTCCTGCTTCCAGCCACAAGCTTTTTGGGTCTATGGACAGGGGAAGCAGCTAGACCCTGAGAAACTCTAAAAGTAAGGCTTTCTAGCAGGGCACAGCAACCTACCCCTCCCATAGTTCTGCTTTCTCCTTGCCCAATGTATTAGGGCTCTCCAATCTGACAATTCACTGATTGGTGCTCTGGGGTTCTGGATAGGGATGGGCTTATTTATTAGCATCCTTTTACTTCAAGGAGTATTAAGGATAAGCTCCTATTTGTAAGAGAGAAGCATGCATTTATAGATTTATAATTTAAATACTCCCTCCCCCCATTAGCACTAAGTAGAAGGCTGAAGGAGGCAGCAGGAAGTGCTCTGAAGCCACCTCCTTCTGGAATCAGATCAGCTGTCCAGTGTGGCCAGATCTACACCCAGTGAACCCAGTGGGACTAGTGGCTGTTGCCCATATCTACTCGGGGTGAAATTTCCCACTTTCAGGCTTTTGCTTATTCTGTTCCCTCTACCTGGAACACCCCTTCCTCTTCCCCCCACCCCATGACTACCTATCAGAACACTGCCCATCCTTGAATACCTATCTCCACTTCTGTCTTTTTCATAATGTCCTTTTTGCCCCCCGTCTTCCCAGATGTGGCTCTGTCCCCGAGCAACCTGTTTGTACCTCTGGCATGGTAGTCCCTTATCCTGAGCCTTATTTAAATGTTAAGCACTTGTTTTATTTTTCCTTATTTATCTCCAACCAGGCTGGGACTTCATCAAGGACAAGACCCATGGTTTATTTATTCTTGCATCTCCAGAGCCTCAATAAATGTTTGAATGTGTAATCAGACTTTTCAGTGCTTTACAATTATTGACAAACTACAATCATAAACATGTGGTGCTAACCATATGCCAGGAATTAGACCAAGATGTACCATTTCATGTAATCCTGATGATAACCCGCTAGGTAGGTGGTATTATCTCATCCCTTTACAGGTGAGAAGACTGGGGCTGGAGAGAATTAAGAATTAAGAATGAAGGCAAAATCGTCAATGAAATGGTTAAACTGTGTTTTCAACCACAGTCTATTTGAGCCCAGAGCTCTTAAGTCTTAAAAATGACATGGTACTGTCCCTGAAGAAAGCAAGTTAGAATGCAGCAAGGTATCTTTTTAATTAATCTATTAGATGAGGAAAAAGATAATGTCAATGTTGATGATTGTGAAGTGTAGCAGATACTTTTCTATGTTGCTGGTGGCATTCATGCTGAGTCAAAAAATTGGTTGTTCCCTTTGACCCAGTAATTGCACTTATGTGAAAAGTTACCTTCAGGAAATCCCAAATTTATAGAAAAGCACTAAATTCAAAGGTGTTTGTAGTAGGTTGAATTATGTACCCCCACAAACATATGTTCTTAATTTGAGTCCACATTACTGTGGGTGTGAACCCATTATCTCTGGAAGATGTTGTTTTTGATTAAGATGTGGCTCAGTTGAATGAGGATGGGTCTCCTTCAGGATTACTGGAGGCCTTATAAGGACAAGGCCACGTGCAGCGGTGGGAAGAGAGGAGAAGACATCCCCCTGTGGCGGGAGGCAGAAATGCAAGCCCAGAACGTGCAGATTTCAGGGAGTAAGAATGGGCCTGCCAACGCCTTGATTTTGAACTTCAGGCCTCTGAAACTGTGAGCCGATAAATTCCAGCTGTTTAAGCCAACCCACTGTTTGGTATTTGTGATAGCAGCTCAGGCAGACTAAGATACTGTTCCTTGCAGCATTACTTCTAATAGTGGAACACTCAGCAATAGAATAGCTGAGTAAATTATAGCACATCTACTCCATGGAGTTCTAGGTAGTCATTAATTGATAGTTACTAAGATTGTATTAAATGCAAAAAAAAAAAAATGCTTAGGATATAATACTAAGGTGGTGAAAATTTGGACACACAATTGCAAGTGCCCCATGGTTACAATGAGGTAAAATCTAGAGCCGGAAGAGAGGAAACATACTGAGAATGCTAACAGTGGTTTTGTCAGGGTGAATGAATTATGGCTTATTTTTGCTTCTTTTTTCTGTTTTCCAATTCTTCTGTAACATAGTTACATTATTTTTTATGATGAAAATGATGTTTTTTTTTTCCCCCCAAAGCTGATGAATAATTCTAGAGCTGAGTCTTATTAGCAGCCAGAGGTGACCTTGCCTAAGGAAGCCGTGCTCTGGGCCTCGGATCAAGGCAGTGTGGGCTGGGCAGCATGTGGTCAGCCCCTTGGGTTCTGGGGCAGTGGACACCTGTGCGTGTCCTGTTGCATTGGAAAACTGCCCACGGGGGGCTGACTCCAGAGTCCTGAGATGCTGCTGAGGGTGACCTCGCTTTCTGGGACCTCCTTTTTCTTTCACGAGCTTCCCTGCTTTTACACAGTGCTCTATTTCCCCACTGGTTGTAGCCGAGAGGTGAGCAGTGAGTTCAGAAGCCCAGGGAGATAAAAAAAAAAACCGGCCCAAAGATCTTCATGTAGCCAACTCCTCTGTTTTTATTTAAAACACACACACATACACAAACCCCAAAAAGCCAGAGATTGCACTAAGGATGTAATTGATGGTTTGGAACATTTTGTTGCCAGCCTAGGTAATAACGGCTGCGTGGTTTTTGACCACCTTCAAGGCGGTTTGGGCTGTGTTGTCTACAGCTTTCAGCCTTTCTTAGCTCTTCCTCCACTTGCACAGCTCTTTGGAAAGTTAAGAGCTAGGAGAAGGAAAGGGGCTTATGAAAGTTGTCTCAGATTCGGTCTTATGGTTTGAAGTGGCTGATGTTCTCCTCAGGGGGTGGGGGTGAATGAAGCCCATGCTCCCCTCTAAGCGAAGGCTTAGCACGCTGGGTAAGAACGCTGGCTTTGGAATTAGATACACCAAGGTGTGACTCGGGTTTAAGCCACTTACTAATTGTGGCTAAGTTACTTGGGCAAATCCCTTCACCTCTTTTTAGCCTCAGTTTCCTCATCTGTTCAATGGAAGTGAGGATGGTGTTATGAATTGATCATGTTCCCCACAAAGATGTGTTCAAGTCCTGTGGGTGTGAACCTATTTGCAAATAGGATCCTTGAAGATGTTGGTTAGGGTGAGGCTAAATGGAATCAGAGTGGGCCTTAATCCAGTCTGACTGGAGTCCTTATAAGCAGAGGAGAGTTGGGCAGCAAGTACTAGTAGTTAGGAGGAAACAAGAGACAGGTCAATGTGATGGAGGCCGATTGAGTTATGGATTGTCAACAAGCCACCACCAGAATGTATAGACTTTGGAGAAAGCTGACACCTTAATTTTGAAATTGTGAGACAATAAATTTGTGTTGTTTAAGCCAACTAGCTTATGGTATTTGTTATAGCAGCCTTGGCAAACTAAGACAGATAGTACCTGCCTCAGAGGGTTGTGGTGAAGTTGAATAAGTTGAGGTATATCAAGCACATAGTGTTTAGTGCTTGATAAATGCCAGTTATTATTATTATTATTTCAGTACTGTTATTATTACTATTTAATCAACATCTTTTCCCTAGGTTCCCCAGTTGAGATAGGTGGGCTTTTTCACCATGAACTTTACTAAAGGAGAAAGAAAAGGAAGTGGTAGCAGAAAATACAAAATAACCCCAAACTTTCCTATGTTCTGTCTCTGTTGGACTTCTCTTCCCCAAACATCACTAGGTCTTCCTGAAGCTTTGGTCTGGCTTCCTGTTGACACCCTCCTGGCCTGTCTCCACATTTAAGGCAGCTTGTTATTTCCTTCTGGGCATTGTCCCTTTCCTACCAAGGACTCAAGACCACAGCTTATTATATCCAAGACACTGTGCTTAGTGCTATACATACAATTTCTAATTTAATTCTCACAACCTTTGAGATAGGACTATCTTATCACCCATTTTACAGTCAAGAAAACGGAGGCTCAGCAGGTTTAAATAACTTGCCCAAGATCACTCTGCTAGTAAGAGGCAGAGCAAAGATTCTAACCTGGGCCCATCTGATGATGAGTGCCTGTTCTTAACCACAAGGCTCTACCATAGCTCTAAGATGGTGACAATTAATGTCTACTATCCAGGAAATTGTGATGGAGATTTAATGAATGTGAAAAGCACATTATAACCTCTGTTGTTCTAGGCACATATAATGGTGTAATGATGTATAAGAGCAAATAAACAGGAGGGCATACAGCATGGTGGTTTTGAGTGTGGGTTCAAATTCCACTCTATTACTTATTGACCGTATATCACTTCTGTGACCTTGGGCAAATCACTTAATGTTTCCAAGCTTCAGTTTTGCCCTCTGTAAAATAGGGAAAACAGTACAGGGTTGTGGTGACAGTTAAATGTGGTAGTACGGTAAAGTCCTTAAAACAATGTTTGGCATTTAATTAAAAATAAATTTAAAAAACTCTAGAATATGAGCTCCATGATGGCAGAGAGTACTGTCTCATTTGTTCATTAATGAACTAGCTTAGTGCCTAGACCAGCACCTGGCACACACTCTATGCTCAGTGACTCTCTGCTGGATGAATGAATGGCGGTGGTTCTAGTTGTTGTTGCCACAATGACTCTAGCGTGGCCATTCTCTTTCCAAGGGCCTCCCAGCTGTGTTGAATCCTGTGAAGAGCCATGGCTGGCTCTTTCACTTTGGCAAACAATTTGATGGATAGATCAGAGCAGATCAGATACTATGGCCTGAGTGGCCTGGTCCATAGGCAGGACTTAGGGACAGTCAGAGTGATGTCCCAAGGCCTGCTTCTACCTAAGATTCCATCGTTTCCCTTTCAGCTAAATCCATCCAAGAAGTTCCCTCTGGCCTAATTGGAGATGCTTGTCAAAATATATTAGCTAGAGTCAAAGGGAAGACCCTTATCAAATTAGGATTACATAGGGCTGTTGAGACCACCAAGGCTTGGGCCCCCCTGTGGCCCTGCACCGGGCTTCCTACCCAACCCCACCCTAATAGGAGTCTGCCAGTAGTTAGAATTCAATTAAGCCTGGTGAAGGGAGGCTTCAAGGCAGAGCTGGGGCAGGCCCATGTCTGGGCTGAACAGAACAACCGATTTAAGCTAAATCAACGCCTACTTAAGTGAACCTTAATAAGCATTCTGGGGGCAACGCCAGCCTGGGGGCGTCATTTATCACCTGGTAATAGAAAACCGTAATGAATAATAACGTGGTCCTAGCAGCTGGAGCGCGCATACATTATGGGGTTCGAGCTGCCGGCTGTCCACCACCGGGAGGGTGGGGTCTGAGGCCAGGGTGGTGGCGTTTGCATATTGAATTCTGCTGCTTTGCAGGAAGGCCTTTGTTGAGCAGGAAAGCCATTAATCTCACACCCGTTTTGCCAGTCTTGCTGTTGGCGCGGCAAACATACCATCTATTTGCTTGTGTTGCACCAATGGGGAAGAAGATACCCCTTGGAAGAAAACTTGCTCTTGAGAGATGCTGGCTTTGGCCTCGGCCTTGGCCAATGTATGAGAACACAGACCTCAAATCAGCTCCCCTCTGAGCCCTGATCTGGGGGGTGTATTCATTTCTTCACAAGACCTTGTCAAGCAACAGAGCTGGAGTACCAGTGATGTACTAAGTTGCATGCTGGGCAGTGGTGGGGTTTGGGGATGCAGTGGGGGTGGGCAGGTGGAGTTCCTGCCCCAGTGCTATTGCATTTGATATCCACTACTGCTTTTGAAGTAGGTGTTATAGGTGTGCCCCATTTTACAGACAAGAAAACTGAGGACCAGAGAAATTAACTGGTGGCTCAAGATCACACAGCTAGGAAGTGGGGGTTCCTGGAATTTGCATCCAGGCCTTCTGATACAAATTCAGAGTCCTTTACCTTTTACCATCTTCCCTTCCAGGAAAAAAAACAGGCTGTAATTCTGCTTCTTATGTTCTATTGATCCCATTCCCTTCCTGCTCTGCATCCTTTAGAGTTAATTATTGTACTGGACTTGCTATGTCTGGGCAGGCTGCTTCCTCCTGGAAGGTCTCCCTTTTGTACCTTCCATAATATGCTTTCTACCAGTTCACCTCAGAGCCTGCTCTGTGCAATGGAGCAATCATTACTTCTACTCTTGTCATGAGGATAATGCTTCAATATGTGCTTATCTAAGATTCCCTTAGTATGATAGGTAAGTTCATGTGTCAACGTGGCCAGGTTATGTTGCCCAATTGTTTGGTCAAGCAAGCACTGGCCTGAGGATATTTTGTTGACTTAAATCATTAAGTTTGATTGCATCCATGGCTCATTACAGCAACAATCAACTGAGGAGTTTGCCTTCAAAAATGAGAAAAGTCTTGTCCAATCAGTTGGAGGCCTTTAAAAGGAGAAGTGATGATTTCAGCAGTCAGAAGAGAGAATTTCTATCTTTAGTTCAGCCAGCCAGCTTCTCCTGGGGAATTCATTGAAAACCTTTACTGGGGTTCCCAGCTTGTGGCCTGCCCTAAGGAATTTAGACTTGCCCACCCCCACAGTTGTGTGAGATAATTCTTATAAAAATCTCATGTGTGTGTGTGTATATATATAT
>JAQZBX010066911.1:0-16030 GCA_029593785.1 Cabassous unicinctus
CAGTTTTTTTTTTTTTTTCAATTACAATGATCTAATGGATAAAGCATAAGATTCAAAGTCAGAGGTACATTAGCAAAGTGAAAAGAGAATTAGGGCAATTATTTCAGTAATTAAGGGGACCGCCAAACCTTTTTTGGTTGAAATGTCTAAATAAGTTGAGGAAAATGTGGGCTGGGAGAAGGGAATACACTTGCGTTTTCTCAATAAAAGCCTCATTTGGCCAATTTGCTTTGATAATCGAACCGGAGTCACAAATGTTGACTTCTTTCCTCTTAGCCAAAGTGAAGTAGAGGGCTTTGGTCATTAATAATTGATTATTTAGGCAAATCTCTTCCTCTGCGCAGCTGTAGAGGAGGGCAGGGACTAAATGTGTTTAACACCCTCTGGATTTCCGGAATGCACCATCACATTTCACTGAGGTTCGCCATCTGGAATAATAAAGTTTACCTTTCTGGTGGGGCTGAATCCAATCCCCGGGCAGGGCGTTTTAGTAGCGCTTTCTGTGTAATTGCGAAGCACGCGTAACGCAATTGCCCTAGGAAGCCAACCAATGCGGTTTAAGTCCCTTTTACGGTGACTCATTCCGCCAACCCTTCTGAGTCCACCCAGATCTGATGTGATGACCTCTCTCCTCCCAGGCTGATGCCACACCCGAGAGCGCCGCCTCGGGCACAACTGTTTTCTTTGCCCCCTGCTTTTACTGCTGAGCTGAAGTTTAGTCGTAGCTGCCTTTAAACCCGACAAATGTGTTCTAATTTTAGAGCATCATAGCAATAATTGTTTTTATTTCAGTGAAGGAAAAACAGCTTGGAACTTAATAACCACCTTAGCCTGCAGCCTTCCACTTTATTCATGAGATTTTTTATCTTTCCTCTCCCAGCGCTTTTAGCATCTTCTTTAAAGCACAGCCTTAAATTACCTTTGCAAAGGTTATATGTTTATTTACAAAGAGCTGGTTAGGAATAGGCTTTGCAAGGCGACGACGGTGGCTTCTGGCAATAAACATCTTCTGCTCTCTTAACCACTAGGGCCAAGTGAATAAGGTGATGTTTAGTGCTTGAGACATATTATAGTTTATGGGTTCATTAGCCACATGACCTGTATTGTGTGCAAATTTCATGAAAGTATGAGGCATATTTATTCGTTGAGGTTTGCTGCTTGATGGTACTTTATTCTTAAAGGAAAATTGCAATAATTATCTGTCCAAGGTAAGAATTTTACACTTTCATAGGACAAATTAGAAATTCAGTCACATATAGGCATTGTATCTATGCACTAATTATATACATAGAAATGTCAGGAATCTCAACTCCACCCCAGCTCACACAGACATTAAAGGGGAATGAAAGGCTAAGAGCACACATTGGCTGTTTCACACACACAAAAAGATTTCTACTGAGGCCTCAAATATCTGGCCATTTCAAAAAACTTGATATATATATATATATATATATATATATAAAACCCAATTTCCAGATCAGTACTTTGGTTTATTTAGCTACTAATAAAAAGGGAAATAGGCAAAGATCTGATTAATTTTATATTTATAGCCAAATGTGGAAATAAAAAATCCTGGGATTTTTTTTGTGTGTGTGGCAGAATTAGTCAATATGTCACTAAAAAGAAACATTTTTATAATGATGTAATGTGTGTGTGAAGATGGAAAAACGCAAAGAGTTGAAAGTCATGGTCTAGATTTTGTTTCGTAGATAAATGTAAGTGAAAGTGGGCATTTTGATGGCAAGCCCTGGCCTTTCCCCTGTGTACACGGCTTTCCACAGTGATTTCTTCTCTATGGGGTAAACACAGCTCCCCCAACAGGACTCTCACCCTGCTTTCTTGAGTTCGTTCTAATGTTCTCAAATGTGGAAGATTCTAGGTACTGGCTAGAATTTATCGGGATCTCTCCAGCTATCTCCTGCCAATTATTTATCGTTTGATAAATAGATTAATTTGTACTTTCTTCCATGTGTGTGCTCACACATTTTATTTTCCCAATTATAGGAACTAGCCTTGAGGCCATTGAAACAGTCTATTATATTCCTGTTTAGCATTTAGCCATTATCTGTCTCACTCATAGTAGATTCTCAATAATTTGATTGTTTAACTAACTGATATTAAATCTAATAATGATTACCAAGTGCTCAGTGTAATGTCTGGAGCTTAGTAACTGTTCAATAAATGCTAGCAACTTTGGTAGTTAATGAAGCAAATGAGAAATAAATATTTCAGCAACAGTCTTGCTTAACCCCAGTCTTGATGTAAAGAATGTTTGTCATATTTAAATAAAATGATCACTCCATATTGCTTATGCACTTAATTTCTCCTTTATTATTAAGCATTGAGTACTCCTTTACCTAGACGAAGACTCAGTGATATCCCCAGTTATCTCTAGTGATCTCTGAGGACAGATCATACATTTTCCAGATTGCTGTCTAGAAACCTGTCACTTTTCCAATCTCCCACAGCTGTGAGCGGTGCTGGAGAATCTCAATGGGGGCTGCTGTTTCCCTGATGCTTCCCAGCAGCAGGAGGCCCAGTCTGAGGATTCTTTTTGAGACTTTTATAGCTCATACTCTCACTTAGTGTGGTTATGTTTAACTACACCTCCCTAATCATTGCAATTAAGGGGGAAAAATCATTAGAACCTTTCAACTTATGTTGGAATGTGTAAAATGCTTGTTTGTGCATTGCCTGAACCAAAATATTAAGCTGACAGGTTTTATTTATTTTTCTATGTGTGAGGATTTTTTCCCCCCTTAACTCTCAATTCGTGTAGAAGACTGCAATGGGGTATGACCATAGTGCCCTGAGGATAATTATGACCAATGGGGAAATCTCCATAAATTTTGTAATGGACCAGGTCTGTACAAGACAACTGGGAAGTCAGTTGCCGTAGAACACAAGGTGATACAACACAGATAAATCACACATAAATTTTTTTCTTTCATTTTTCAAAGTAAGGGAAGCAAGTTTGCTACTTAAATTTCTTTCGTTTTCCTCCTGCTTGGACCATGTCTTTATCAGGCAGGTTATATTAGATTATATCTGAGTTATTAATAAACCCCCAAGTGAAAGGAGAAAATAATTTTTATGGCTGGAAAAAATGGGAAACCCCATTTCCCAGTGAATTACAGGTCTCTTAGGTGGCATGGAAAAACTGATGGAGTAATCCAGTGGTTAAAAAGACTCCATGGTCAGAACAGAATCGTGTCACAAAGCTCATTAAAGGGATTGAAACTTCCAAGGAGTGAGAACTTTGGGGGATGGAGAGGCAGGGAAAGACTGCAGTAACTGAAGATCAAAAAAATAATGTTTTAGTTTGCTAAAGGCTTCCGAGGCAATATACAAGAAATGGGTTGGCTTTTACAATGGGGATTTTTTAGGTTGTAAGAGTACAGTTCAGAGGTTGTGAAAATGTCCACATTAAGGCACAGTTGATGCTCCATCCTGGAGGACTGGCTGCCAGTGATCCTGGGCTCCTCTGTCAAAGGGAAGGGACACGGCAGAGTCTCCCTTCTCCTCCAGAATTGCTTTCAGCTTCCTGGTTTCTGTAGCTTCCTCTCTCAGCTTCAGGGGCTTTCTCTCTGTTGTTCCTCTCCCAATTTATCTCGTTTATAAAGGACAACAGTTAGAGGATTGAGACCAACCCTGGGTCATGCCTTACCAAAGTAATCCAATCAAAGGGCCTTTAACTGAAGTAATCTAATCAAAAGATCTCACCTATAATAGGATCACATCTACAGGAATGGATTAGCTCTAAGGACATGCTTTTCTGGGGTCCATCCAGTATCAAACCTTCACAGATAACATCAGATAAAAATGGCTTTCCTCTTGATCCTCCCAATCGCTTTACATTTGGTTGTGCAGGTTGCACACTGCACAATTTTAGGGGGCACCATTCACATGTAAATCAATGTGATTCATACCTCTTAGAGATTTGCAATGTACAACCTGAAACCTCTCTGCATCTCATCGATGATGAGATGAACATTTCTTTAAGCTGGTGTCCTCTGAGTAGTAAGCCAGTTCTTTCCATCTTGTGGCCCCCACTTCTTTAGCACACTTGGCTGCCAAGTTCACTGTGGAAGGAGAAAAGTGCATGGAGGACTGTTCCTGAGAAGTTTACTTTGGCTAGGCTTAGTAGGCTCACATCACCTTACTTACCATGTTCCATTGGTCTTGTCTCAGTCATATGACCATGCTCAACTTCAAAGGAGGTAGAGAAGTGTAGACTAGCTGTGTGTCCAGGAGGAAGAGGAAATTAGTCTTTTCCATAGTTTTACCAGAACCATCTGGATTTCCTCTTTTCATGCTGATAGAATATGGGTCTTCTCGATTCAGAAACCAAACCTATGTCCATATAGGAATCTTTGCTTCTCACAAGACTAGGAAACAAAATTTGCGAAGGAGAGATCACACACATGCACACACAAACACTTTAAATAAAAGAGGAAAGTTTATTTTTTCAATTAAATCGTATTTATAGCTATTTCTGAATGTTTACTCCTTTGAATAATTTAGAATTTTAGATTTTAGATTCTACTTCTTTAATGGAAAAATAATTTATTTCAAATAGTTTTAACAAATACTGGCTTGTTTTTCTATCAGCCTAAAAGAAAGAATTCTATTTTACTAGCTTTCCTGAGTCACCATCCAATTGGAATTAGTGGGTATTGTCCATTGGGTTCTCTCTCTTCTTTCTTTGTCTCTGTCTCGCTTGTTAAATGACAATGAGAATAAAGGAACACATCAGTTATCTATGCCTTCTCCATATATGTAAATAATTTTCCCCTGTAGTTCGGTAACAGCTGTAAAATCTAAAATTCTTGTCTGTCTCATTGCACTCAACCATTAAACTTAATATTCTGAAAATACGCACAGCTTTACGGAAATGTACCTGACAACTTTATGTTCTGCCAACACTTCATTTACCTCTTTCTTTTGAAATACTAGCAAAGGGACCCTTGCTAGAAAACAGTACATCTGATATATTTAGCAAGAGGGTCTTTTTATCTTTCTTAATTCTCTCTCTTTCTCTCTCTCTTAACATGAGAGCTTGAGAACCTAAATTTCTTGCTCATGGACTAAAGTTTTTATGTAATACTTATCTAGGCTAGGACTGTGAGTCTCATGTGCAATACTCTGTCCAACCACATCTATGCCACTTTTTGTGGTTCTTGCAGCAGGCATCTTGTATTGCTTGTATTTTCTGTATTATGGCATGCTCCAGTCTCTGCTTGCCTTGCACATCATCTCTACAATGTCAACTTTGAATGCTTTTTTAAATTCCAGTTTTCCTCTTATCTTTTCCAGGAACTTTCTTAAAGAAATGCAATTTGCTAACAAAGAAATAACTGTAATTATGCTCCCAGTTTGAAGGCCTTCCACACACCTTAAAAGCTTTACACCATATTGCATTCAGGTATGTTATGCAGTTAATTAAATGTGGTTTTTGCTGTCATTGCTGTAAGTCATCAAGCAGCAGACTTTTGGACAGACACAGAACTCCCTGTTAGAACATTGCTTCAGTGGAAAAATCAGATTGCCCTTACATCATTCAGAATTACAATGCCTTTTCCAGAAATATAATACATGGTAAATACAAGGGCTGTTTATAATTTAGTAATAGCTTCTTCCTTAGACAGTTAAGGTTAAAGCGCTGGGCATGGTTCTTGAGGACTAACTAAAAGAGTAGGAACTTTTAAAAGTCACTCCCCTTCATGCAGTACCTGCTTGCCAGGGACCAGGTATCTAGCAATCCAGTAGTAAAAAAAGACTCCGTGGTCAGAAAAGAATCGTTTCACAAAGTTCATTAAAAGGATTGAAACTTCCAAGGGGGAAAAAAAATCGTTAGAACCTTTCAACTTGTATTGGAAGGCATAAAATACTTATTGGATAGTCCTCTATTAGGCAGGCCTGATCTCTGAAGAAATACTGCTGGAAAAACAGTATTTTTCTTTGCCCTACCTCTGTGTTCGCTGATTCTAGATTGGTCAATCTGAAAAGTGACTTCTTTTTACCAACAGCATTCAAACATGTTCCTGATTGAAGTAACAGCCTGGCAGTGTCAGCCAAGCTCAAGCTGAGCAATGCATCTTCTAGGGACGAAGTTCTAGAAAAAAACTGTGGTCTGTGGACCTGTATGCATGGTCTCATACTTCTCTGTTGATACTCATAATGCCCAGCTCCACTTGAAGTTTCGTTAGATGGTCAAGCCAGTTATAAAGCCACGATCTGCTTCCTCTGAGGCATGTTCC
The DNA here is from genome assembly GCA_029593785.1 of Cabassous unicinctus. Taxonomy (NCBI): domain Eukaryota; kingdom Metazoa; phylum Chordata; class Mammalia; order Cingulata; family Chlamyphoridae; genus Cabassous; species Cabassous unicinctus. The sequence goes on from JAQZBX010066911.1 coordinate 6,261, forward strand.
ATTTAAGGATATTGAACCCCTGTGTCTTAGTTTACCAGACATATATGACAAATACCATATAATGAGTTGGCTTAAATAATAGGAATTTATTGGCTCATGGTTTTGAGGCTAGCAAAAGTCTAAAATGAAGATCTTGGCAAGGCTTGTTTTTTTCCCAGCACCTGCAGGTGCCTAGTACTGGCTGCTGGCAATCCTTGGGGTCCTCTGACTTGCATCTCTGCCTCTCGTGGTCACATGGCAGTGTCGTCTCCTTTCTTCTCTTCCTCTGGTTTCTGCTAACTTCCAGCTTCTTCCTGTGTGGCCATCTCCAATTTCTGGTTTCCAGTTCCTTTCCTTTATAAGGCCTTCAGAAATACGGATAAGACCTACACTTGTACGTTTGGACCCTACTTTAACTAAAAATACATTAAAAATAACATCTTCAAGAGGTCCTGTTTATAATGGATTCACACTCACTGGAATCCCTACTGAGATTGACAACATGCCTAAATTTGGGTAAATAATTCAATCTGCCACACCCTGTCACTTTTGTGTGTTAATATTCAAGGATCCAAAAAAACCCAGTAAGACAGTTTGTGTTCTAAACCAGCTCATATACCTAAAATGGGACTCATTAAAGGGGAAAAAGACATAAATAAACCAAATATTTATTAAATATGAGAAAACAGAATAAGAAAGGATATATAAAGTATAACTCAGAATTTTCTCTGAAAATCTAGAACACTAGAGATGATTCCTGGATGGACAAAATGGATTCCGCCTTCATCATATGTATCTCTGGGGTTGCCCAAAGGAAAAATAAAGCATTAGGGTGACGAGAAACCTTTCCCATTGTTACACTGGATTATGAAAATATATCCAGTGACAGAAATGACTTAATTGTGTAGTTTAGCCCTAGCTCCAAGGAATATCATGAGTCTGGGGAACAGCTATTGTCTACCCTTAATTTGCCCACAAGTAGAATTTAGCACAGCTGCTGAATAGCTTGTGTTGATAATTCTACACCTTCTTTAATCTTGGTAGTATTAATGACATACTTTTTTCCCATTTGTAAAATATTTTAATTATTTTCAGATGTAATCAACTCCCACTTCTCTATACCACCACAAAGTTCAGATATCTACTTTTTGTTTACATTAAAGTAAAATCATAATTGATATTTATAATAATCATCTGGAAGGATTGTAAGATGCTGAATTTAAAAAAAAAATGCTATTATCAGAATCTTTCAGTAACTTATACTAGAGATTATTCAGACTAGTTGTGATCATTTACCACAAAGGACTACAATTTAGAACTAAAAGAGCAGAGGGGTCTTACTGACCTCAATGAATTTCCCTCTTTCTCTTCCTTTACAGCAATACTTCTCACATTTTTCTCTCGTGTACATATGAGTAACCCCAATCACCTGGGGATTTTGATACAATGCAGATTCTGATTTAGTAAGCATAGGGTGGGGCCCAAGAGTCTGCATTTCTAATAAGTTCCCAGGTGTTGTTGATGATGCTGATCCACAGAGTAGCAAATTTCCCCGGGCAAATTACACTGCTTATCTTTCTCCAAACGTGTCAACCGTTCCCTTTTCCATGTCTTCTTTTCCGTTAATGTAATGCTTTTTACAGTCTAGTTTTACACAACTGAAAATAATAAACTTTCTTTGAAGCTCAGGGTGTATTTGCTTTCAGGCAGCTGAAATGCATCCTCTTCTTTATTCAGTCAGTCTCCAAAGGGCTTTTTCTTGAGTGGAGGTCACATGTCACATGCTGTACCTGACAATACGGCTTATACATTTTGGGGCCTCACTTAGTAATTGTTGTATGAATGGATAGGTGAATGAATGGATAAATGAATTCATCAGTGCCAAATTTCCACATTCTCATCTCTGCATGTCCCTGTCAGTCCCCAGTTTCCCTGTTTGGTCTGTGGGTCTCTCATAATTTATTAGGTAGCTATTTTTTTAAAAAAATTCAAAGTCACTGGCAGGCCATCTAGTCATTGAAAACACATTCAGCAAAATTTTCTTTCTCTGCTTTGCCAAACTCTCAAAGAAGGAACAAAGAGGAAAAGAATTGAAATATGATAGTAAAACCCCTTGCACATGTCCTTGGTTTGCCTTGTATATGCTTGGTTGCTTTCCTTCTCCTTCTGAGTGGATAGACGCATAGAGAATTGCATTGGAGTTTTTTATATGGATGAGTAACATCTGTTTTAACCTGAATGGTTCAATGTGTTTCTTAAGAATCATGTTTACAGAATTAATTTGGTTATAAATATGAGAACAAATTTAGGGTACAAATTTAACTTGGTCTTTCCCTAAGGCAAGCTGATTCATAAAATCTGAAATATTGTTTTGGCCATGAAGTAATGTTTCCTCTAATTTAATAAGTACATGGAAGGAGAAAACCTAATAAAGCTCAAATCCCCAGCAGCTAAAAAGTTAACACCTTGGTAGTGAAGCGCCAAAATAAGAAAGAATTGACTGTTGCCAGGGCCTAAGAGGTCCCAAATCTGTTAAACCTCTTTCTTAAAACTGTAACTCTTTTCTTTCAAGTTATTCAACCTTTCACCCAATAGGTCTCTTTTTCTGACCTTTGAACCACAGTTATTTGTTTAGCATTGTGGTAATAGAGTTTGGAAATCTGAAAAACATTAAGTTAAATGCAAGGGTGTTGAGAAGGTGAAATTCTTTAAGTGAGTTGAAGAAATTCTATCTGGAAGATTTAAACATTTTTTTCCTTGTAGGTGTAAAGGATGAGAAAAATATTGAGAGGCTTTGGAAACATTAGCAAAGTATTTTTTTAAATAAAGAAAAGGAAAGAATTATAATGATAGCATGCATCTGTGAAGAGTGAAGACAAGTAATATTCCCTTTAACATGTAATTGTTTTTTAAACTATTACAAAAGCAAAACTTTATAAGGCAGTATATAGATATGTTATCAATAGCACCAAACCTGAAAAATACAATGTTTATTCATGTGATTGTAATTTGAAATCTGCGTGATTCTTTCTTTGTTGTGCTTAGTGCCCTAAAATTGTTTTGGTATTCCTTCAAACATATTAACTAGAAGGAAAAAAGAGCATGATACTGTGCCTTTTTGAAATATTACAAATATGTGAAAGGCAGCTTTGCTGACTACCTTGAAATATTCTGATTTAAAGGTACAAGACTTGAGTCAATCCCAGTGTTTTTTTTCTACAGTCACAATAATCATGTAGACTTTTGCCCTTTTATCCACGTGTTTAGCTTTATGCAGCTGTGGCCTTTCTTTTGTCCAAGTGTTTTGGTGCTAAGGCTTCTTATTATTCTTGGTAATTTGGAATTTAATGTCTGTATGACAAGACAGGGGTTCCTAATTTTATATTTGGGCACAGGGGATTGGTAGTAAGGTTTAAATCTACCAGTATATTATAATCCTTAATAAAACTAACAAATGCAAATATCAAAACATCTCTGTAAGAGAAGGCTTAGAGATACCAAGAAGTAATTGGTATATGGTGTGTGTGTGTATGTGCGTGTGTGCATGTGTATCCTTATGGCTTTGCTTTCTACCTGCATTACTCAGTCTATCCATTCATTTATCCATTCAACAAAAAATTTGCTAAGCATCCACTTATCACTGATACTGTGTGATACTGGTGATAAAGATGGAAAGATAAAGTCTTTGCTTGCAGAGAACTTTGTATTAAGGCACTGAAGACCTTGGTTAAATGCGAAATCATATAAACACAACATTAGGCATTCTATAAGTATTTTTGGATCTATACAGTTTAGTGGAAATAACAATGAACTGGGAGACAGTATCCCTGGGCTTCAGGCTTACATTTTATATCTAGCCTCTGCCACTAACTATCCTGTGAAGTGCCTAGGGTGAGTCATTTCACTTCTCTTTCTCCCACTCTTTATCCCAGAAATGAACTCTGTTCTTCCAATCTTGGCTCTAAAAATCCCCTGGGAACATAAAGGCATCCTGCCACTGCGGCTCCCTTGTACTTCCACAATGCTATCTGTGAACCTCCAAAATAGTATGTATACTGTTGGGTTAGATGTTTGTTCAGGTATCATCTCTCCCATGTTCTTCTCATCTCCTTATCCCCAGCTCCTAATATATAATGCCTAGAAGATAGTATGTGCCAATAAATATTTGAATAGATGAATGAAAATAACAACTCTAATTGAAAAGGAACTGTAGAAAGAGACAATATGAATCTGGCAGTCATTATAATTTCGCCTAAAGAACATATACTATGTGTTACGCATATTTTATTATATAGTATAAATCTTCTCTGTTGGTGGCATTTGGTACAGAAGGCAGCTTTCGCATGCCATATGGTAATGTAAGCCTATTAGAGTATGTTGTACAATTTGTTGGAGGACACATCAAATCAGAGAAGTACTAATGTATGCCACCCAAGATGCCAATGATATGTTCAAGAACATACATCTCCCTTCCAGGTCCCCATGCAATCATTGATTTATTGACACATTGCATTGGCTGTCTTCATAACAACAAATCACCTAAAAGAAAATGGTTTGATCATCTGCATGAAATTCTGAGATCATTATGTCCACTGACATTAAACACCTTGGTCTTTTCAGATATTGATTACATTGCTCTTTCTATACACAGAATTAGTTTAGCCAATTTTACAAATCCCTCTAGTGAATTTGATCAAATAACCAAGTAAGTCATCTAAGAGATTAATTTGTCTGATGTGCTTTTTTATATAACATGTGCCCAATAAATGCTTGTTGAGTTAGTGTTTTTATTGAGTTAATGAATTTGATTAAGCTGGTATATCTCTGAATATTACAAATTCCATGATAGCAAGAAAATGGGTTGTCAATGGCTATGTGGATACTCCTCAAAGAAAAATATCCATTCATAGGCAAGTGGTCATATATTGATTCTAGTGTAAATTTAGCAATCATTGAATGTAGATATTAACCAAACATGTAGAAATAGAATCTACTAACATTTTTTAGGTATAAGTGGTACTTATGTAGATCTTTGTGTGTTCTAATAGGATATGGCACGTGTTTCCAAGTTTTCATCTATTTTATGAGCTTGTTATTGAGGTAGATTCTATAGGCACAGTAGAACAGAGAGAGATTCTTTTGAACTCCACACCAACTCCAGGTTTAATACATTTGAAAGGGAAGCAGTCCTACATATCTTGATGCTGTCAGTTACCACAATCTGCACAAGGAAACTTCTCAATAAATCACACTGACTGTGAGGTTTTTATGTAGTTCTGTAATCCTTCCTAAGAAAAGCATACACCTGGACACATAGAGAAAACTTTCTTCACTATTACTGAAAAATTACTAACCAAGTTATTTTCTTATACGTTTTGTTCAAACCAGTTAGGAAACAACTTCCAATGGTTGTATATTTTTGTTATTTTAGAATGATATTCAAGAAATGAAAATTTAAAGATTATCATGTTTATTGGCAGCTGTATTTTGGTAAAAACATTCATTATTCTATTTATGGATTTGTTGAGGGTAAATTAAGGGCAACTGTGATTTTCCTTCCTAGACGAAAAAAGAAATTCCTCCTTACACTTTAAAGAACCATCTGCCTATCCCTTTTCCTCATGGGCTTTAAAAAATGTAGTACCAAGAAATTTCATTAATCCTATTTTGGATCCCAAAGGATTTGATTCTCCATGTCCTTTCTCAAATGTTTACCATTTTCCACGAAGATATATCCAACTTTTAAGCGCATAGAGTTTCTTTCTCATGTGGTCCCTCCAATAACCTAGAACAATTTTTTAGCATGTTAGGTATTCTTCTAATGACTGCTGTTAGTTTTTTCCCCCTTAAATCAGCATCACTATAGAATATGACCAAGATTATAACAAAGGATTCCATATCCCACTGATGTTAGAAGATTCATCCTTAGTTGTCATTTTTCAAGTGGTCAATTCCTGTCCAAAATAAAATTATTACCTCTTAACCACCTCCATGTTATTTTCATGGTTTTCCTATCTCAGTATGACTTTGCCCTCATTTTAGTTTCATGAGTATATAGTCTCAGAGATGACCTTTCTTCCTGACATGTGTTTAATACCAGTATTCATTTTGTCATTGATTCCTACCAATAATACCTCAGCAACTGTATTCATTAGTCACATGCGTTTCCTTCCATCAAGATGTTTCAAGTGTGGATTCTCATAATTGTCTTCCTGTTCAGACTAATTGCTCTAAGCCAGCAACTCCACAACTACCCAAAATATACTGTAGAAGTTCTCATTTTTCCATGCGTAACTCAAGAAAAATTTTGGATCCAACAACATAAGTAATAATATCCACACCCTTTACTCTTGATCTCTCAACACAGTCTGACTCCAATATAAGCCTCCAGTGTACCATATTCTTCTCCATGCCCCTCACACAGCCCATGGTTTATTTTTTACCTTCTCTCTCAAGAATTGTTTGCTAAAGGATCAACAGCTGGAGATGATGATCCATTACCATACTTCCAATGCTGGAAACTTTCAATTGGAAATTCAACAATTTAGGAGAGATTAAGGCTTTGGGGGTCACAAAAATCTGGGTTTGTATCCTATGTCTGTCATTTTCAAGTTATGACAATTCAGATATCTCAACTGGAAAGTGGAGGAATCATAACCTTTGATAGAATAAAATGAATGTCTAGGTTAAAAGTTCATGCTGCTTGGAGTGCTTGGGAGGAAAAGTTTATGTTGAATATATGTCTCCATAATTGAAATACAATAAAGAGCAACTACAGAGAATATGGCAATTAAATGCAATACATAACCGTGGGTTGGATCTAATAATAGAGGAGAAAAGGCCCACAAGAACATTATTGGGACTTGAGAAAAAATTGGCGTATTGTCTGTAAGTTTTATGTCAATGCCAAATTTCATAAACTTGATAAATATACATAAGGTGGTTACATAAATGATATCTTTGTTCCTAGGAAATGTACATTGAAATATTAAGTGTTCAAGGAGTATGATGTATACAACCTACTCTCAAAGTTTTAGAAAATCGATCGATAGATGATAGATAGATGATAGATGGATAGATAGATGATAGATAGACATAGATAAAATGACATGGCAAATGTAGGAAACTGTTAAAATTTGCTGGGTTTGGGGATTGTATGGGTTTTGCAATATTTTTGCAACTGTCCTGTAAATTTGAACTTATTTCAAAATAAAATGTTTTTTAAAAAGTACATTCTGGATGAATGGAAGCATTTATTAATGAATATCATTTATATAATAATCAGATTGTAAACTCTGAAATACTGCAAATTGTTTTCCATCCTGTCATTCACCCTAATGTGACAATCCAGCCAACTGTGTTCACCGGGCTGGGGCTGCTCATCATTAAGACAAATGGCAGAGACAGAGTCAAGTCTTTCCCTAAAGACCTCTGTTTAGCAAGAGTCCCATATACTGATGGGGTTTACATGTGCTAGAAGATTATTTTCAAATATCAAATATCTTCTCATTAGTTTCTTCTTCTAAATAACATCTTCATTCAAATTTTTTCAGCAGGGTAGATCAGAGAAAGTGCGTAACTTTAGCCTGGATGTGAGTCTAAAGAAAGAAGGGCAAATGACAAAGTAAAAGTCATTTTCTAAAGTGATTTTGTCAGGGGTGAAAGCTTGTGAAAAACGTTTCCCCCATCCTTTTATTTCCCTTTAGTTTATTAAACTCTGCATTGGAACCTGAAAAGAAACTACTCAAAAATTAGAATGAGATGCGATTTTCTTTAATGTCTCCTACAGATTCAGGAAAGTCTATTGGAATTAATCAAAATGAGGTGGACAATTTAATCAGAAAGCATAATAAACATATAGGTATGGTTAGGTGAAGACAGCATAGAGAAATACATTAGAATTTCTATGAGAGCAAATATATAATAATAGTAATAATACATACATAGTGTTTTACTTCTGCAAAAGGCTGAAACACTCATCACATTTGATCTTCATGGCAACCCTACCTATTAAAGGGAACATAGATCTCATATTTAAAGAAGATTGTATGTGCCCCAAATATTGGTCCCTCCCTTTTAGATTGACTAAATGGCTTTTGATTATAGCAACTACACAAGAGAGCCCTAATTATGAATAATTATTTTCTTTTGAATAAATGTGAATTTTAGAAGCGTAACAAATCTGCCCTATTTTTAGACACATGTAAATGTTTAGAAAATATGAGTTAATAAACATAAGCTAAAAAGTGTTCACACTTTACACATTGAACACCTGTTTGATTATTGGTATATTTCTTTCTGGTGCATTTTCTTCTAGCATTTTCGTTTTTAGTACGTAATATGCGTGTGTGTTTGGAATCCTATTGCACATGATTTTATAACCTGATTTGGTTTCCATTTAACATCATGCCATGGTATATAAGTATGATGTTTTCGGTAAATTTTATATAGATGTTCTTTATTAAGTCAAGGAATTTCTCCTCTAATCCTAGTTTAATGAGTTTATTTTATGAATGGGTGTTGGATTTTGTCAAGTGCCTTTCCTGCATCAATTAAGATAATCCTAATATTTTACTTCTTTAGCTTCTTGAGGTGATAGATTGCATAGATAGAACAAATTCCATTTGGTTATGACATGTAATTTTTAAAATGAATTATTGGGTTTCAACGGCTTCTTTTTTATAAAGGTTTTTTTGTGCCTATGTTCATGAGAAATATTGGTCTGTAGTTTTTCTATCTGGTAATGTGTTTATCTGGTTTGGGTGTTAAGATAATACTGGCTAACGCCTTATCAGTGGGCTCTACTTTGGAATCTGTGGTCCTGAGAGTGACAGAGTTGGACTCAAATAAGTCCTCCCTGCACTTGGTCCATCTGTCCCTTCTATTCAAACCTATATGTGATGCTAGAGTTTGTAGGTGTACTTCCAGAGACTGGAGCCTCTGGCCTACCTATGTGCCAGCTGTGCCTGGAATCTCGGTGGAGCTGCAACTCCTACTCTACAGTTCAATGGACTCACCCAAGTCACCTGGTGAGGAGACGATGATGGACAATGGCCATCCCAGGGAATGGAGAGAGCCTGCAGCTGCAGGCAGGATAATCCCATCCACCGTATCCATGGGATATAAGCCCACTCTCACTTGGAGGTGGATTGGACATCACCATCCCAGTCCCCTCAGGATTGGGGGAAGAGCTATGGACTAGAGTGGACTTAATGGTATTCTGTTGTAGACATATTGTGATTCAAGCAATGGAAGAAATTATAACAGTGTGGTGGAGCCAGTGGCCACTAGAAGCTTTCGGGACAGGGAGGGGAAGGGCAGTTGTAATACAGGAGCTTTATCAGGACTTGGAGTTGTCCTGAGTGACGTTGCGGCGACGGATATAGGCTATTTTACATCAGCATATACCATGCAGAACTGTGTGGGAGAGAGTGTGGTCTACGATGTGAACTGTGGTCTATGCTTAGTGGCAAAGCCCTAGGATGTATATATCCATTGCAGGTGATGTGCCACACTAATGAAAGATGTTTATGTGGGATGTTATGGGAGGTGTGGGAGGTGGGGAATATGGGAATCCTTGTAATTTCTGTGTAACATTGAGGTAATCTAAGCACCTTTAAAAAAAAAAAATATATATATATATATATATATAATTACATTTATGTAAGCAAATGCACATATATGCATATATGTTTATATATCATTTTACAAATATTGGTTTGTATTGTGAAAAATTTGATTTTACCCACAATTAAAAAAAAAAAAAGATAATACTGGCATCTTAGATTAAG
>JAQZBX010066912.1:0-16027 GCA_029593785.1 Cabassous unicinctus
TCGCCAGGTGACTTGGATGAGTCCATCGAGCTAAAGGGTAGGGGTTGTAGCTGCACCGAGATTGCAGGCACAGCTGGCACATAGGTAGGCCAGAGGCTCCAGTCTCTGGAGGTACACCTAAAAACTCAAGCATCACATATAGGTTTGAATAGGTTTTAATCCCCAGAAAACAGAGACTGAGCTTTGAATTTTGGAAGAATCTCTCCTGTCCAAGGCTAATCCTTTTTCCTTTAATCTGCCACCATCTCTTCTCACCTTTTCTAGAACTTTGGTCTGTCATTAAAATACTTCTCCTGTCTTCAACCTTTATCTCTGTCAGCTCTTATAAGACTTCAATATCTTCCATCTTAAAAAAAAAAAAAAAAACAATAAAAATTTTCTCAATCCCATACCCTCTTCTAGTTATAGCCCTATTCTCATTTCTTTTCATGGCAAGATTCTAGAATAGATAGTCATATAGTTCACTACCTCTCAATCACTGGGCAGCACACTTTTATACGGTTTCTGAACCTACTCTCACTAGAGTCAGTAATGATCTCCTAATTGATGTAATGCGGATAATTTTGAAATATGGAGCCATCATGTTTTCTTTTCTCATAATTTCTAATTCCTAGTTTTCTCAAAACTTCCCTACTTATCCATTCATTGTTTCATTGAGGCAGAAAGAAGCCAGAAGAGAAAAGAAGAATCATTGCTCAAGCTTAAATTTCAAGCCAGATTTATTCAAATCCATAGGAAGACAATGGTTTTGAAAGGCAGACTATATAGATAAAGAAAAACACTTTTCTAAATTCCAAAAATTTCCATAACACAGCAAGAGCTTAGATATCTAAAATAATAAGCTATAGTCTGAAGAAGACAGAGGATATAAAGTAAACCCCTGACACACAGATGAAGGGAAAGCTCTTCTAGGGCTCGGGGACAAGTAAAGAAAGTGAAGGGAATGGCAAGATATTAGACAAAAATGTCCTTGCCACCCTCTGCTTTAGGGTGAAATATTACGAGAGAAACACTGTAGCCAAATCATTCAAATAAGTGAGAGAATGAGAAGCATGAAGGATAGCACCTCCCTTTCCCAAACACTTCAGCTTCTCAGAGAAAATTCGAATTAAGCATTTTCTGACATGGTGTGGGAGTGATAGAGCAACATTGGAAAGAGGACTGAGGAGATTAGTGGACCACAAGTGGCCTGGAACTGGAATTAGGAAACATAAGTGTGAGAACCTTGGGACCAGACACAATGGCAAGGTTTGCTGTTATCAATAGTTAGTAACAAGAAGCCTAAAAAAAGATCACTCAAGACCAGCTATACCAGCTACACTGACTAGGACAAGGGTCATCTTAGCAGAGGCCAGCAGCATGGGGAACACAAGGCTGTTACTGCCTCTGCAAATCTGGTGGCACCAGGAGGAGGAAAAGAGCGCAGAGGATGAACCCTTAAAGGCTGAGTAAATGCTTAAAATAAATTATTATTTGAAACCAAGAAGAAAAGCTTTTGATTAATTAAACAATTTTTTTTTTCTGGAACAAAAAAAAACAATTTTTTTTATCAGCAGAAATGGTGACTGTTTTAGTTTCTCTGGGCTGCTCAGGCAAATACCATGCAATGGATCAACTTAAACAATGGGAATTTATTAGCTCGTGGTTTTGAGGCTAAGAGAAAGTCCACGTCAAGGAGGCAGTGCTTTCCTGCTGAAGACTGGTATTCTGGAGTTGGCTGCCAGTGATTCTTGGTCCTTGGCTGCTCTGTCACATGGTAATGCACATGGCGGCCTCTCTCTTCTCTTCCAGGTTCTGTTGAATTTCAGTTTCCAGCTTTGCATGGTTTTCTCTGTCTCAATTTTGTTACACTTATAAAGGACTCCAGTAATAGGATTAAGACTCATCCTGATTGAGGTGGACAACCTTAACTGCAGTAACATCATGAAAAGGTCCTACTTAAAATGGGTTCACACCCACAGGAATGGATTAAGTTTAAGAACATGTTTTCTGTTCAATATCCAATAAATATTAGATGATAAAGGTTTTTGGCTTGTTTGTTCATGTATGAATTACAGAGTGAAAATTTCAACCTTGTTACAGTACAAAATGCAATGCACATTTTTCTGTCCCTATACAACCTCTTTTCAGCACTAACACTTGACCATTCCTTAATCTTTACAAGTTGCTCTATTTCAGTTTTCCTTACCTCACGTTATACTGTTTTTCTCCTCCCTCTTTGGATCTTCTTTCTCATGTTCCTCTACAATCTTTTTTCACTTGTCTTTCAATGTTGTTGTATCATGGAATCCATACTTGGCTCTTTTCTCATTTTAGATACTTTTCCCCAGATGGCCTCATCCTTCTCATGGTTTATATGGCTGTGATTTCAAATAAACATTCCAAGGAACAATCTCTCAGTGTTTCATGGTATCTATTGGTCATTTCCATAGATCTTTCATAAGCACCTCCATTTCAACATGCCCCAAATTCTTCACCTGGTTGTCCAATCTCATTGTAACATCATTTTCCAATCAGTTGTCAAATGTGCTTATTATATTTTCCAAATATTTCTTGAATACAGCCCTGCTTTTCCTTCCTTGTTCATACCAGTCTTATTTATTTATGTCCATTTAAAATTTTACCTAGATGCTTGTGACAGCTTCTTGAGAAGGTTTCAGCCTCCAATCTCAACCCTATTCCTCTAGCTTATAATTTTCTGCATTTTACTACAAGAGTAAATTTCTAAAATGAAAACAAATTTTGTTACTCTCCCACATAAAACCCTTTAATATATTTCATAGCCCTTAATACAAAGTACAATCTTGAAAGTGTCTTCATGATCTGACCCATGCCCACCTCTCCAACTTTGTTTCACACACATTCTATGATATAAAATTAAGGAACTTTAGCAGATCCCCCTAATACAGTCTGTCTCATAAATCATGGCCTTCAAACATGATCTTCTTTCTATTTTTAATGTCCTCATCCTATTTTTTCCCCAAACTTTTCCACTTGATAGTCTCATATTTGTTATTTCCAATTCAGGTCTGGCATCTTCTCCAGTTTGTCTTTGGTCATTCTAGGCTAAGATATTATTCTGTATATACTCTGTCCATACCTCTATCATAGAACTTACCACATTTCATTCATTTCTTTATCCATCTCCACCTCTAGGCTCTAAATTACTTTAGGTAAGATTGTTTCTAATATCTATATCCCCAAAGCATTGCACTGTGCCTGGCACATAGCTATCTTTAAATGTTTGTGGAATGAATGTATTAATTTGGCATTATGATAAATTCTATGCAAAATCTTAGCTTTAGTAGTCTAAAAGAATTATACCTTTATTCCCACAGATCTCTTTGACCTCTTTTAAGGGGCAATAAAATCCAAGGTAGAAATGGTGTTATGATGCTTCTTCCCTTTCAGACACTTTGCTCAGGGTGAACTTTAGGCAAGGTTGATAAAGAGAGATTCTTTATTCTCTCTAGTCCATCCTCTCTCTAAACTGCAGTGCTCCCATTCTTTCATAGAGAAAGTGGTCAGACAATTTCCTCCCAAAAGTAATTTGATATTTTAATTTCTCTGGGGATATTGGTATATTAGAGGTGGTAATCCCTTGTATCAGCCTCAGATATGAATTCCACATAGACTGAGGAGTTATGGAGTGATTTCTCACCAAAGGTACCATCAGCTTTCCATCAGACCCAAAGTCAATGAGCGTTCATTCAAAAAGCTGTTAAACTAAGTCTTTCAACCTGGGAGACATTGGCAAGTGAATCTCTAATGCTCTCTTTGTTGTCTTCATTCTAAACGTGTTGCTTCATATTATCTCATAGAATTTGAGTAAGTTTTAAAAATATTTACAATAATTCATAGTTCAATATTAGAAAAAGTCAAACTCCTGGCCATTATACCAGTTGCAAAACAATGTGGACCTCTTAAGAAATCCAGAAAACTTCTCCAAAATATTACAGTAATGTTCTATCACTAAGAAATCCACTAGAGCAAGTCACTTGAACTCTTTGAACTCAGAAACTATCTTCATGGTTATCACCAATGACATAAAGAAATGTGTTTTAATTTCATGTCTCATTTCAAAATTCACATGAGCATCTCAACAGCTGGTATATTCAAAGGTGGGAGGAGAGAGCCTTGGTTCTTATGGCTCATTTCTTTGCCCAGTAGCTACAAGTTGATCACATTAACAATTTTCATTATTTTCTATAACTACATCAAGACTAGGAGTCATGCTGTAGGCTGCCAAATTTCCAAATACATATTTTCTAGTCTACTTTGTAGCACAAGAAATATCATCAACTAAAGGAAATTTTCCTTCTCCTGACAAATGGGTTTTCAGTAATAAACAGAATTTAATTTCATTGAGCTCTTATTCCCTAAATATGTATCATTTGTAACTCTACTCATCAATGGTTTCCTACAATTTTTGCAAAGCCCAATAACTCTAACACAAACAGGTAAATACTCTTCTGTAATGCATGCCAGTAATGATTCAAAACCATGATTTGATAGAGCTAATAACTTCTTTTGCTTCTTCTTTGAACATATTAATTGTCACTAACTTTGTAACTGGTTTCACTAACTTCTTAGTTTTGTCACTTATGCATGATATTTTTTCTACAAGGAAGGTAATTTTGAGTGATACTTCTGTAGTTTTGGTCTCTTCGCCGACTTTTGTGCTATTATTTCCATTTAGTATATCTCTAAAATATTTTGAATGTGTCCCCTTCTCTCTTTACTGGTGGCCCAACTTAGCCTCATCTCTCACCAGGCTTACTGAAATAACCTCTTAATTCGTCTCCTTGTACCCACTTTTGTACAATTCTAAACCTTCTTCCACATATTGTCTTAGATTTGGATTTTCCTGTCTTCTTGGGATCCTGGACTTCCCCCAGAAACATTGCACAGTTATGGTCAACCGTTTGGAACATCAATTTATAATCTGAAAATCAAAACAAGCCCAAGTGCCCTCAGCTCCTATAACACACTGGGGGCAGAAGAGCAGGGCCGTCCATTTTTCTGCTGGGCAATCTAAGCATTAGAAATTCAGTCTTCTGTGAGATTCCTTTCAGCTTTTTATTCACTGATTACTACAAATTAAAAATCACTATTACAAATAAATGCAATTTGTTATTTCTCTTTAAATTGGGGTATCTGTCTTGTGTTTTTTTATTCTATCCATTTATTGCATGATTAATTTTAATGAGGTAGGATAGCAGATGCAAAACTAAAGAATAAAAGAAAAGGGAGAAAATCTTGGTCCTCTATATGATATGTGGAATCCTTTATCTAAAATGAGCAAATATTGTATCTTTCAATTTTTAAAAATAGAAATTCAGAAAGCATTCTGAATTTAGCATGCTCTAAAACAAAAACCAAAATCTTTGGTTCTTCATATTCAAGGTGACAGCCCCGTTGTCTATTTGCTTTATCACTCGCACCATTCAGTTCCTCTTGATAAGAAGAGAGGAGTTGAGATAAAGTTTCCACAGAGGAAATATAACCTATCCCAGGAGTCCAGGGAGACCTTGGCATCACAGTCCTCTCAGCAGGGTCAGAGCAATGCTTTCCCCTGCATGGCACAGGGTGCCATGGAGTGATCTTGAAACTTAGTGTCATTTCAATCTTGGGGGCCCCGCATTTGGTAGCGTTTACTGTTTGAATAGCTGGTCCTTTGAGTGGTTGGAGAAAAAAATGGCTATTTGCTCAAAAACCTCTCTCCCCTAGCCTGACACAATCAGAATTAAAATCATTCTTTTGGATGATGTTCAACATAGCCTCCTATGTCATCACTAGAGATTTTTAATCCATGCTAAATCAACAAATAAGAAAACTTGTACGCCAAGCCCTTGCTCATACCTTGGGACAGTGTTTCCCAAATGTGATAAGTACAGCACTGGGGATTATCAAAAGACTTATGATGGCAAATAAGTGTGTGTCTCTCTCTCTGTCTCTGTCTCTGTATCTCTCTCTTTCTAAATACACACACAATTTTGATGGTTATGGATTTGTTTTTTGTATATTAGGAAAAATATAACAACAGAAAAATCATGATTCTCTGGAAAATATATAGTTATTACCCAAGTCTTCTTATTGAATAAATTTAAGTTTAAACACATGAAGTGAGTTTAAATGAAAAAATAAACAAATAATAGTTCAGTAGGCATATATATTTGGGAAACAATCATGAAGGTGGCTTGTAATTAATATTTGAGAAATAATGATAAAACTTTACACTATTGAGTTCTTATTATGTGCCAGGTACAGTACTAAGGGCTCTTTATATATATTAAAATTTTTGTTCTCACTGCCACCTATGAGATAGGTGCTATCATCCTCATTTTATAGACGACAAAATTAAAGCAAATAGAAATTAAGTAATTTATCTGAGTTCAAATAACTAGTAACTTTTAGAGATGGGGTTAAATCCTGGTGGGTTTGCTCTAATGTTTAAGACACTGTCTTTAAACTATCTCCCAATGTTCATGGAATATTAAATGAACTTGACTCTAAGAAAAATCCATGGAGTAAGCATGCCTTCGGCTCCTGAAGACCTATTTTCACTGAGTTGGGTAGCGGCAGTATACATTCATTTTTAGAAAATAGTTTAACTTTTTTTTTCAGCTTCTTTGAGACATAATTGACATACAATAAACTGCACATATTAAAGTATATAATTTGATGAATTTTGTCATTTGTACACAACCATGAAACCATCACCACAATCATAATAAACATGCACATCTCTCTCCAAAGTGTGTTCATGCCCTGCTGTAATCCCTCCTTCCTGTCCCTTCCTGCTCCTCCACTCCTTCAAAAAACCAGTGATCTGCTTTCTGTCATCATGCATTAGTTTTCATTTTAAAGAATTTTATATAAATGGAGTTAAACATTATGCATTCTTTTCTTTCACCATGATTTTGAGATTCAGTAGGGTTGTTCCAGGTATCAGGAGTTCATTCTTTTCATTGCTGAGTATTCAGAAACATTTGTAAAACCCTTTGATGGTTTTCCTTTAGGTACTGTTATGTGGGTCAATAACCTTTAGAGTATTCTACCTGATATCTCATGACTTATGAGGTTTTTCCACTCTTGATGGCAGGAACAAAAACTATTGCTGGCCCTGTGGAACTCTGAGAATGATTCCCCTTGATCTTATTGGATGATTCTCTCCCCAGCATTGGGTAGTTTCCTCACATACAATGATCATTCTCCAGCTGAAGCCTTGAGGAAGATCCTCTGAAGGTCTCCAGAACCCTCCTTGTGTAGCACTCTCCTTTTTAGTCCTGTGCCCTACATACTCTAGCCACTCTGGCTTTCCAGACTACCAACTCTGTCTTTTCCATTTCAGGAAACCACCAGACTTTACTTGGGTTCCCTCTCCCAGAGTTATGGCCAGGAAACTCTCTCCAGGCTGTTAGCCTGGGAAATCATAAGGCTCATTTTATTTATTTCTACTCTTTTAAAAATCACTGTTCCTTGCTGCCTCATATCCAATGACTTAAAACCATTGCTTCACATATTTTGTCTTGTTCTTTAGTTGATTAAGATAGAATGGTAATCCGAGGCATGTCTCAAAGGCATATGAATGTCTTCAGGTGTTCATGGGGCATTGACACAGTGGGTGGAGATTCACACAATAACCAAAAGAATATTGAATTCCCATCCTGGGAAGTTCTGCTACATTCTTGAATGGAAAAGCAAGAATCCCCCAAGTACAGGGGTGCTGCCTAGTGAAGGAGGATGGACCATTGTGCTGGGCCCTTGATATTGAAGATTGTACTTATGAACCTTTACTTTTGAAATTGAAACTTAGCCTACTATTATATGTTGCTTAAGAGTTACCTGCTGAAAGTCTCCTTGTTGCTCAAATGTGGCCTCTCCCTAAGCCAAACTCAGCATATAAATGCACTACCTCCCCACCACCACCCCATGTGGGACAAGACTCCCAGGGATGAGCTTCCCTGGCACCAAGGTATTATTACCAAGCACCAATTAGCAATGCATTTGGAAAAAGACCTTGACCAAAAAGGGGAAATAGTAAATACAAATAAATTTTCATGGCTAGGAGATTTCAAAGTGAGTCAAGAGGTCATTCTAGAGGTTATGCTTATGCATGTCTCAGCAGGATCTCATTGACTGCCTCAGTAAATTTTGTCTCAAATAGTGGGATTCCTGAGGGCTCTAGAGACATCCAGACACTCTAGGCAGGGCAGACAGCTCAGGAGTTTGGTCCCTTGCCCATGGAGCTTACCTTTGAATTTATGCTCCCTAGTGTGACAGAGTTGGACTCATTTTTTGGTTTCCCTACACATGGCTCTTCTGCCCCTTTTATTTGAACATAGAGTTAGTACTATACTTGATAGGTATATGTCCAAGAGACTTAAATATTTGATCCATCCATGTGCCAGTTGGGCCCTGAATCTCAGCAGAGTTGCAACACCAACTCTCCAGTTTATTGGACTCACCCAAGACAACTAACAAGGTGATGATGATGGACAGTGCTCATCCCAAGGAACAGAGAGAATCTGCAACTGCAAGCAAGATAGTTCCTTCCATCTGCCCTATGGGATCTAAGCCCCTTCTTAATTAGAGGCATCACAAAATCCTCAAGATTGGGGAATGAACAATGGACTAAAGTAGACTTACTATTATTCTACTATAGACTTAGTGTTATTCTAGCAATGGAATAACTTTTATCATTGATTTGGCGGCAGTGGCCACCAGAGGTTCTGAGAGGAGGGAGAGGGAAAAATAGGTGTAATATGGGGGGCACTTTCAGGACATTGGAATTGTCCTGCATGATGTTGCAATGATGGATACAGACCATTATATATTTTGTCATAACTTACAAAATTGCACGAGACACAGTGTAAACTATAATGTAAACTATAATCCATGGTTAGTGGCAATGCTCCAATATGTGTTCATCAATTGTAACAAATATACCACACTAACGAAGGATGTTGTTAACATGGGAAAGTGTGGGAGGGGTAGGGAGTGGGACATATGGGAATCCTCTATATTTTTTATGTAACATTTATGTAATCTTAAGTTTCATTAAAAAAAAAAAAAGAATGGTAGGGGGAGTGGGTGTGGCTCAGCGATTGAGTGCCTGCTTCCCAGTGGTTGAGCGCCTTCCTCCCATGTACGAAGTCCTGGGTTCAGTCCCTGGTAACTCCAAAAGAAAAAAAAAAAGATAGAATGGTAAATCCAGTCCTTATTAATTTATTGTGACCTGAAGTAGAAGTCTGCCCTCACTTTAAATCAAGGAATACTACTATAATTACCTTTTTGAAATTCATTACTGTATTTTTGGTAGGAATGTTTTTTAAGATTCCTATAGTCCACATTTCTCTGCTCCACTTTATAATGACTCATGTTAGAGATTTATTTTAGAATATAATGCAAGAAAAATGTTTATCTTAAGGAGTTAATTTCTATTTAATTTATGATTAGTGAGAACAATGCAAAAGGTCATGCTTTCCATTCTTCATTAAGTACCAAGAAATTTTTAGTCAAATTTATATCTGCATGTTATTTCATGGCATATTTTGCTTGTTTGAGTACTATTTTCCCCTTGGTCTATACCTCTACACTAGTTTGCTTTTTTCCCTTGGTTCAAGGAGGCCTTTTCCTTACAATCATATATTATTATTTTATTAAACATCTTTTCCATAAGTTGCCTCAAACATTTTATGGAAAGGCCAGAATAAAAAGAATTAAACCAACAAATAAAACAGATGGTACTTACATTGTGCGTTGGAGGCATCTGCATCAACAATATATTGGCTGGCTGCTGCCTGCTGGAGAACAAAGCCTATGGCATTGGTGAACAAGAGAGATATGGTTGGAAGAGAAGAAACTAAATCTTTGGAGCTTAAGTGCTGTGCATTGAGGAGAACCTTAAATAAAATATCTTTTTCATTACTTTGAGCATCTACATTGTGGATTTAGAATAGGACCATGCCCTCAAATGTTTGATAAGGGCTATGTCAGAGAAAATAAGTTCAACTTCCATTTTAAGATGGTGGGTATTACAGCTTCCCCTTATACAGCAAATCCATAGTAATGTAAGAAAAGTTCTTTTTAAAAATGTGTGGATAGCCCCAATGAAATAAATGAAGGTTAGGTTAATGATCAGCAGATTAGAAATTTGGGGAGGCCTCTGAAAGATGGAAAGTACATAGACTATGAATAAAAATCTGTAATCTAGGATGTTTATAGGGTTCTGAACAAGATGGAAGGAATCCCTACTACCAATAAAGATAAAATACAAAAAATCCCAAATCTAGATTCATTGTAGTAAAATTTTAGAATATCAACAATACACAGAAAATCCTCAGAGTTTCTAGAGACAAAACAAAGATTATGTATAAAGGAAAAGAAAATCAGATGGACATCAGATAGGTATCAGACTTCTCACAATAACACTAGTTCCATGAATATAGTAAATCAGTATCTTCTGATAACAACAACCAACATTTATTGAGCATTGTACCCATCAGTTATGTTTTCTTTCCTTATTTAATTCTTACAACAACGCTGTTGGTAGGTACTATTATTGTTCTCATTTTACAGATGAGGAACTGTAGCACAACGAAGTTAAGGAACTAGCTTAAAATCACACAGCTAACAAATGATACATTATGGAGCTATTGAAAGTGCACCATGTTAAGAGTCAAAAGTCCTTGCTGATGATCGCTAACATCCCTTCAAGCTCTATTAATCTGTAATTATAATTCTGCTATACTTAAGACACTGTGGTAGGTCTTATGGAGAATTCAAAATTGAATCAGACACTAATCTGGACTCAGGAAATTAAAAATACACGTCAGAGGCTCTGAAATCTTGTATTCAAGATAATTTTAAGTGGTACATGTAAAACCATTTTTTTAATCTTAACAGTTATTTATTTATTTTTATCTTTTACTTTTGGGAAGCAATAGTCATTTTCCATTTATGAGAGGAATGCCATATTTAATTAAAATGAATTTGTTTGTGTAAAAACAACAATGTAAATAATCATATAGCAAGTATGAAGATATACCCCAAATCATGAAGGTGGTATGTGAAGAATTGAAATTTGAAAAAAGCTACACTAGTGAGTGGTTCTCCCTAGTGTTGTATATGAAACTCTGGTATATACAACACACACTTTACCACTGAATTGCTAATTTTGATCAACACATAACATTTATTTATTATTATGTACTCTTATTATTATGTGCTGTTACTGTCAACTAATTTTTGCTGAGTAAGCTCTGAGACAAGGTTTTAACTTGCAATAAGAGCTAAGAGAGATAAAGTAACATCACATCAAGTTGAACTATATGAAATTGCCAGTCAAAAACAATCAAATATCATCAATTCACATGGTTTGATTTTGTACATTAGTATTAGGGTTATCTGCTAAGACAAAACTCATGGGCTTAAGACAACAGCCATTTTATTATGTCTCATGAGTCACAGGCTGACTAGGATCAGCCACATGGGTCTTCTGCCCCATGTACTGTTGCTGGAGGGTCAGTCTTCTGGGGGTTGACTGAACTGGAATGTTCAAGATGGTTCACGTGGCTGACCATCAATGCTGGCTGTGTCCTGAGAGCTCAGCTCTGGCTGTCAAACACAGGCCACCCTAATGCTTCTCTTGTGGTGTGGGTTTCTCACAATATGGTAGCTGGATTCCCAGGAATAGTAAGTGGAAAATGTTGGTCTTTTGAAGGCCTGGTCTTGGAAGTTCCAGAATGTTATTTCCTGCATTCTATTGGTCAAAGCCAATTCACAAAGTCATCTCAGGTTCCAAGGAAGGGGGTGACAGGGATGGAAAATAAGTACCACCTCTTGATATGTGCAGCAGCATGCATGTACAGAGAAAAGAGGAATTATTGGTAGCTATCTTCTGAGATCAGTTGCCAACAAAAACAAAAAGCAATTAAGTTGATGAGTATAAGACAGATGAGTCAGGTCAGTTTTATTTGAACAAGACACAGTGTGACAAGTAAGGAGCATAACTGTAGATGCTATTAATTCCTTAGTGCATGCCAATAAAAATTATAATGTCCAAAAGGGTGCTGTGATAGGAAAGTGTCAAAAAAAACATGGATAGATAACCTCAGAAGAGGAATAAGATGTGTGCCCAGATCGTTACAATTGGAGTTAAAAGTGAGGCACAGGTAGAGACGGGAACTGGGAGGAGAAAGATAGTAGGTCTGCCTGGGAGAGACTGAAGGAATTAGACATGGCTTAAGGTGATGGTATTGGAGCTGTGTCATGAATCAACAGACGTGATTTAGATAAACTGATGTGAGGAAGGGCAGAGACATTCAAAGCAAAGGAAAAAGAGTAAGCATAGATATGGAGGCGTCTTGCACTTCTGTGTAGAAAAAAGTAAGTTGTTCTATTTGGCAGAATCATGGAGGAGTGTACGAGTGCAAAGAGAACTAACATTGGAAAAGTGAGTTGTAACAAATCGGAAGGCTTTGAATGCCAGGCTGGGGAGTTTGGGCTTTGTTCAGCAGTAAAAGCCATTGAAAGGGATTAACAATATCAGGGCACTGTTTAAGGAGGCTGTCGCATCAATTTTGCCTGGCATTTTTAATCCATTCCTCTATTTATTCTCTGACTATACCAAGATTCTCTCTTCCCATCTTCCTGCCTTTAGTGGTAATTGTCTTTCCAGTGCTGCCATCTTAATGAGAAACGAAAACATTTTTCTTCTGCTACATATAGATACATTAGAATATGAACTAGCTATTAAAAATAATGTTTTCTAAAATTATTTATTGGCAAGGGGAAATGCCTATGCTCCAATAATGAAATTATAAAATCATAAATTTTGAGTTGTATACAAAATCTGAAACCAACATAAAAATCTGAACACTGTGTGTCCATGTGCATGTTCATTTAGAGAGAAGAGAAATGAAAGTGTTAACACTGATAATGATATTGTGGGTATCTTTATTTTGTTTTTGTGCCATTCTCCATTTTCCAAATGAGAATGTATTACAGTTTTAGTCAGAGAAAAAAAAACACATTATTTTCAAGTGTGTTAACCATAGCAAGTAAGTCTTCAAACAATAACCAAGTGAAAATAGCAACCTACCTGAACTTGAGAACTGGAATTCTCAAAGACCTATAAACATTCAGAGCTTTGAGATCCACACATGGGGTGAAGAAGCTGCCTTGGCTTTCTGAGTATTTGAGTGTTTGTTCTGAAGAGAATAAAAAGAAATTGGAAAGTGCTTTGACAACCTTTCACCAGCAAGCAGCCCCTATGAATTTCCAAATAAGGCCTTTTGGATGGAGGCAAGATGACATGAGAAGCCTGCACATCATCACTCCACACCCTCACAGGGGCTTGCAGTAGAGAAGGGCCCAGCCATAACTACTTACTAAACATGCTACTTTGAAGGGAAATATTGAGGTTTAAAGCTCCAGGTACAATCAAGATATTGCCAGGTACTCTGCCTAGCATGTTTCCTCATGGAAACGTTGATTTTATGACTCAAGAATTGTTGTTATGCTATTTTCCTATCTGGATATTTTACTACTGTGACCATTTATTTGCTGATACTTAAATAGATTAAAGGGGATTTAAGGATTAAAAAAAAAACTGCCATGTCCTTATTTTAAATCACGTATTTAAGCAATTAGATTTATTATTTTAGTTGACTTGCTTAGAAATTTTCAGTCAAGTAACTCTGGAATTTTATTTACGGTGTTTGGCACTTTAAAAAATCATTCTACTATATGTTTCCTTAAGGTCACCCTTGCTAATCAAGGTCGACAGTTTGGCCCTTTTTTTCTTCCAAACAAAAGGACCAGAAGTGAGATCCTGTAAGATTTATCTGAATAATCATAATCCAAATTTTTTCAAACTCTTCAAATAAAGTAAATACATTTTCAGAGTCCTTAAAAAGTATTTTTATAGATTTATCAGAAAGAGAAAGGGGATACATGTTTATTAGTAACAGAGAAGTTCTAGAGGACAAGATCTTTTTTTTTTCCTGTTTCCTTTTGAAGAAATATATTCTTAGAACCTTAGAACAATGACAGCAGAAACCAACTGGTTTCTTTCTAATCAATTAATGATGTTCAGGATAACACTAATGAAAACCAAAGGGAGAATTAAGAGCCTTAAAAGTTGTCTTTAGTCAGTGGTCTTATTGCTGCAGGTTTGTGTCTATTATAAGAATTCCTCAGGATAAGCAAAGCTGGGGAAGGAAATCTGTTTCTCTATGTCTGGCATATTTTAATGGGACCTGATAAGAAGAACTGCTAGCTAATATTTATTGAGAACTTATTGCTTGCCTGTCTTGGGTTAAGTGTGTTGCATGAATTATTTTTTTAAAATACTCACAGTAAGCCTAGCTAAGTTCTGCTATATGACTGATAGGAAGTATAAACAGAGTATTTAAGTAATTTTTCCAAACTCAGTAAGGGATGGAACTATTTGTCTGAATCCAGAGACTGCACTGTTATTCTCTGTGTGGTACTATCATTAATTCACACACATGAAATAGATTTCCATAGGCTAAGACATCTTTGAAAGACAGATGGTAAGCAATCCTAAAAAAGAAATTTGTCTTAGGTCTTCAGTTTGTTACGAGAAAGAAGAAGGACTGATAATGTCTAGATAAGTTTTTGCTATGTACTCATCTGAAGAACACAAGAATCTCAGATTATTTGTGCTAAATGTCTAGGACTGTTCACTGGACACTTATTTTCTTTGTGTTGAATTCAAAAGAAACATATGGGTTACTATGTTTAAATGGCCATCTGCCATCATGAGCAAATTCTTGAGGAAATTGCTTCAGACCTAAAATACAGCATGTGTTTGATCTTTATGTATATTTATACTTTTTTAGTTTGGAAACTTTGAAAGAAAGAGGTGGGAAGAGAGCAAATAGGAAAATTGAAAAGCAAAGGAAAGGAGTTGCTAAGAGCTAAAATGGGTGCTTCATAGTGTTCTGTACTAGTGAATGTAAGGGAAAAGAATTAAAGCAGATCAGATCAATGGTATCAGACCAAATAAACAGAGAAGGCAACAAAATAGTGAAAAAAGAACTAGTTAATGGGTGTTTAGCTAAAATTGATCATTCTGGAAAACAGAAGCACTTCCAATTTTATGTGTGGTAAATAGACTAATGGTCCCTAAAGATGCCCATATTTTAATCCCGGGGACCTGTGAATATGTTACCTTACATGATAAAAGAGACTTTGCAGGTGTGAGTTTCAAGATCTAAGGGTCTTGATATGGAGAGATTATCTTGGATTATTTAGGTGGTCTCAATGTGATCAGAAGAGTCCTTATAAGAGGGAGTCAAGAGGGACAAATTCAGAAAAGGAGATATGACAATGGGAGCAGAGGTTGGAGTGATGCACTTTGATGATGGAGGAAGGGGGCATGAGCGAGGAATGCAGATGGCCTCCATAACATGGAAAAGGCAAGCAAACAGGTCCTGCTTGGGAGCCTCCAGAAAGAATGCAACCTGTCAACACCTGGATTTTTAGCCCCTTAAGATTCATCTTGGACTTCTGACCTCAGAAATGTAAGATAATTAATCTGCATGATTTTAATCTACTAATTTTGTGATCATTTGCTACAGCAATATTAGGAAACTAATACATATGATTCAGAGAATTCTAAGGGTTCACAATGGAAAAAAGTCATGAAATTCTTTAGTCTTCTTATCTCTCATCCCTAATATCTAGTCCACCACCAAAACCTGCCTACTCATCCTCACTTCCTGAGGATCTGCACCTTCCATCCCCTTCCCCACAATTCACACCCAAATAACTGCAGACAGTGGTTTCCTGGTAATTGTTCCTACTCCCTCCAGGCTAACTGGAGTGTGGCCCCATACCCACTGCCAGGTTAACATTTATAAACATCTCAGGCTCCAAATTTTGTTGATTCCTTGTTGCCTACAGATAAAAGTCCAAATTCTTCATGATGGCACCCAGGACCCTTTTTATCTGTATCATCTCACATTGTGACACTACGCTAACCCTTCAGTAT
>JAQZBX010066913.1:0-16021 GCA_029593785.1 Cabassous unicinctus
TTTAAAAAAAAAAAAAAAAACGAATGTAGGATATGGAGCCAAAGTTGTAGGATTGGAGGAAATGGCAGGAACCATAGGTAGGCAACTCTCATCTAAATGCTGTTTACATATTTTTATAATCAGGAAGCAGAGAAGTGGAGAGCATGGAAAATATAACTTGTTAAGTGCCTATCCCGTACCATGCAATTTACACATCCAGTCCTCACAACAATGCTCTGAATTAGCTGTATTTTATTTTTGAGGTAATTGAAATTCAGAAAATTTAACTAACCTCTTTTAAGAATTCAAAGCCTGGTCTAACTAACTCCAAAGCCTACATTCATCTTACTATATCACACTGCCAGGGAGAACAGAAAGATTAGGGTTTGGGAGAGATGGGGAGAGGTACCAGAGGGAATGCAGTTGGCCTCAAGGACTAAGACTATTTGGTCTAAAATGAGACAGAGGTGATGCACTGATCACAGGAAGGGGCAAGCAGTGGAAGTGAGAGCTGCTGATTGCCAGGAAGCTTCCCATATTCCATAATTCTTTTTTTCCCCCCAGTTTCAAATAATCCTTTCAAGTTATACAAAAGAGAATGCAGGGAGTTTAATATAGAGTGAAAATTAAATGTTTTGGAACCAGACCCCACCATTCCCACTGAGTTTTGAATTGTAAAGTATCAGATGAGCTGTCCTACAGGTATCCCATGAAATCTCTCTCACAGCCACAGATTGTACCTGAAATCCTGCCTGAGAAACTTAGGTCTTGAATGTTGGCCATGAGAGCACAGATGTAAGAGAGAAGAGCCTGACACACACACCATTATCCCTCAAAACAAGTCCCATGAGCACACCTAAAGTTGGTAGTCACATGGAAAAGCAGTCCAGGAAGGTCTGATACCTTGTTTTGTGATCAATAATTAAATGTTCACTCAGGAAAGTAATCATTTCACTCAACAGAAATATCACTCTAGTCACATGTCAGCCTAACCTTTTTCTCTGAAGAATATTTTAAACAACATACTGACAAAACTCAGCTATGCAGAGACCAGCTTTCCAGAATTTTCAAATTCTAGAACACTTCCTGGTTTTCTAAATAAACTAAATTCCAAACCTGATAACACAATGAGCTTCTGAATAGGCAGCAATAAATGAGCATAAAAAAAAGACTCCTGGACCCAAAGACCAAGACTGACCCTTTGTGTTATGGGTGTTTTGAACAGAATGTCAATTCAAAGGACACAGATAACCATGGATAAGGTAAGTTCCAGAGAACAAGAAAATCTCTTGAGAAAAGGCCATGTTAGCCAACTCTTTTTACAAAACCATGAGCCACATCATGCTACCAAAGAGCATTTTGGAGCTTCATACTTCATTCTATTTTAAAGTTGTTTAAAAAAAAAAGATTACTTAAAAGCAAAACTTTTCTAGAACTTTTTAAAAAAAGTTCCTGGGACACTATCCATAATCTTTGTGGCCACCTCATCTACATCTGCCTATATATGTGATGACCATGAATCATCAAATACAAAATAGAACTACTGTGATGGTCAGTTTTATGTGTAAACTTAGCTGGGCTACTGTCCCCAGCTTTCAATCAAACACTCATCCAGGTGTTGCTGTGAAGGAATTTTGTAGATGTGACTGCCATCTACAGTGGATTTAAATAAAAGCCATTAGCTTTGATAACCTGGGTGGGCTTGATCCCAATCATCTGAAAGGCCTTCTGAGCAGAACTGAAGCTTCCATGAGGAAAAAGAAATTCCACCTGTAGATGCAGCATCTGCTCCTGCTTCAGTGTTTCCAGCCTGCCCTCCATGACCGCCTGCCCTCCAGGTTTCGGACTCCCCTAGCCAGCCCCGACAGCAACCACATAAGCAAATTGCTTGCATGTGTATGTATATGTTTGTGTGTGTATGTATGCATATCCTATTGGTTCTGTATCTCAGATGGAACCCTGACTGATAACAACTGTATCAGTTTTATATGAGGACATATAGAGCGGGGCACATTAAAATGATTTCTGCTAAAAATTTTCTATTAAAATTCTATTAAAGAGTGGAATTCTATTAAAGAGTGGAAACTCTGCTAGTCATTGTGATTCCCAAGAGTGTGTGGCAGAAATACAGTATTTCTATGACAAAGGTGGAAAGTGAGCTATGAAACTAAACCGCAGTAAGGTAAATAATTTGCCCAAACTAAATTTCATGACAACCAAGTTTATCCAATCTAAATTAAATTAACTGCCAATTGATCAATGAATGCTTAATTTCTCTACTACAACATTCACCATTACAAAGAAAGTCTATCAGAAAATAGTACTTAGAGAAACAAACGAAGCTTTGGAATTTCATAATAACTTAGGTAAAATAAGAAGTGGGAATCTGCCTAAGACATAATTTAAAATATAGGACAAAGTAACGCTTGGATTTTTGAGGGATTTTCTCTTTAATCACAAACATGTCAGTAGGCATACTGAATAGATGAATAGAAGGAAGCTGTTAAAATTAAAGATTCAGGCAAAAGTGTCAATGCCCAATTTTCCCTCTTAGTCCTTGGAATTGAAGGCCCTGGTTAGACACAGTGCATTCCTGAATAAAGTAATTTGGCCTGATACTCCCCACATGATTGCCAGAGAAAGGGCAAGTTAACACTCCCTGCCACTGTGAGGAAACTAATTTCAGCAACTTTCACATCATTTACTACTCCATTTCGATAAAGCTTCACTCAGAAACAATGAGCTGCCTTCTAATCCTTTTATTTATACTCCTTTCTCCGAATGTTGGATTCTTCTGATCTTTACTTCTTTTTTTGTTTGTTTGTTTTTTATTCATGATTTAGAATTTTATTATTCATCAAAAAAAAAATCATATAGCAATCATCTTATATTAGAATCAAGCATATCATCCACTCATGCATATCATCCACTCAGAAAAGACTTTACATTATAAAGAAATTTAATAGACAAGATAAAATTGAATGAAAGTAATTTGCAATGTGTTACTACATTATGCTGTACACCAAAGCAGTTAGGCAAGATTCTGATCTAAGAGAGCAATATTCCTATTTATTTTTTTTTAAAAATAATTTATTGCATTATATCATTCATACAGGAACATACATAAACCATAAGTGTTCAGTAAACATCGTGAACTTACAAAACAAACATGCATAACATCATTCAGGGCTCCCACACATCACACCCCACAAACACCCTGCGTTGCTGTGAAACATTTATTAACAAATCATGAAAGAGCATCGTCGAAGTATTACTAACTATAGTCCGTATCTTCCTCCCCTATACACTTTTTTAAGGATTTATTTATTTATTTATTTACTTTCATCCATTTTTTATCCCTCCCTCCCCATTTTTGCTGTTTCTGTGTCCATTTGCTGGGCAACTCTCTGTGTCCGTTTCCTGCCCTCTCTTCTCCTCCTTCCCTCTTGTCTTCACTGGGATTCGATCCTCGGAACTTCCGATGTGGGAGAGAGGTGTCCTACCACCTGCGCCATCTTAGTTCCTGGTTTTTTGGTGTGTCTCGTCTTGGCTTTTCCTTGTGTCACTCTCCTGTTATATCACCATCTTGCTGCGTGGCTCGTGGGGCCTGGTGGCGCACCTGCTCACAGGGCCTGGCGGCCCATGCACCTTCTATATTTTCTTTCTTTTAATTTTTACCGGGAGGTCCTGGGGATCGAACCCAGGTCCCTCCATATGGGAGACAGATGCCCAACCACCCAATCCACATACGTCCTCCTGCTATATCTCTTAAGGTCGACCAAAGACACCCAAAGTTAATGTCTTTTCCCATACAGGATGATCATATAATAAATCAGGCTTAGTTTATCACCAGCATTCTAAAAACCAGACCTAGGGAGAAAAACTGGGTCTGGGGACACATGCATGGTTTCTAATATAGCGAATGTTTAGCCTACCCTGATTATCACAAAATCAGAACAGCGAGAATATTCGCAGTGATCTTTATTTCTAAGAAATAGTTTAGAGGCCTGCTCCCCTGCCCACGCAGGGATGTCAGCACTCTTGGTCCGTTCAGTTAATTAGTTAACCAAAACCTTCGTCTCTACCTTATCTTTAACGTAAGCCACTATATGTCTTCGTTATCTTTCTGCTTGGATTGCTTGTGATGTTTTAAAGACCCCTCACATACACACTGCCTACCTGCTCCTTCTCACGGACACCCTGACCTTTACTGTGAAAAAAATTCTGAATAAATTTGTGCTGGGGATCAGCTCGAGAGAAGAGCTCCTTTAGCTGTTCTCCCCTCATCTCTCAACCACTGCGTTCAGAGTAATTCTTTGCGCCGTCTCGGGCTCTGCTGGACAGATCCCCGCAAGACTTTGCAGAACGGATTCCTGCACAGAAACACAGAGCTGCCTTCTAATCCTTGTATTTATACTCCTTTCTCCCGAGACATGACCCCTTCCTAAGGATAAATCCATGAGGAACAGAGAATGAGAATGCCTCTCTAGTGTGGCCTTCACTTAGCCTGGGCCCCAGGTGCAGTTCCGACCACGCAGAATTCAGTGTGATCCTAAGATTACAGCTACCTTTACCAAGAAAAGGGCAGGACTGGTTACATTCAAGTTGCCTTCTAATCTTCCTCATTAGCAATAAAGCAAAGTTTTGTTTAACATAATTTACAAAATGCTAATGTGTTTAACATAATTAACATACTTCAGTTTTTCAACTTTCAAAAGATAGTCACATGAGTGTATACTAAGGAATATCAAAATCGGCGTCTGTAAAGACCTGCCTGGCTCGTACAATTCACACAACCCCAAACCTGAGGACAACCGTCCCAAGTCTCCTTTGACCTGTGAACCCACATAAAAGGGTCTCTGCCTTAATCACCTGGACAGCCCCCCACTCCCTCTAAAACTGGGCTTCTGCCCTAGTTGGATTTGAGGCCCAGCGCCAGCCCCCCACCCTGGGGCCCCATTCTCTGTGATCAGACCTCTGTTTATCTGCCTGGATATCACCTGCTTGCAGACTCTGTGTCACCGCAGCCCGCCCACCTGCTGGGACACCATCTGTTGTACCTTGCTAGTCCTCCCGTACTCTGATTCCTGAGCCAGGACCGCCTCCTCTTGCCATCATCATTCTCTCTGGATGAGCCCACAGGCTTGGCTGGACTTTCTCCCATCAGTTGAAACTAGTTTCAACTCCGATGGTCTCTTTCACCTTGGTGGGCATGCCCTATTTAAAAACAAGCTAATCCATCCCTCTACCACCTAGCTCTTAGTCTGACAACTTTACACTGCCCTACCTCCTGCAAAAATATTCCAATTGAACAGGTTTTAAGCATAATTAAAAGAGACAGTGGTCTGTTTAACAGAGTTAGGGGTATGTGATAAGCCTCAAAAAAGAGAGAGGTCATGAAGCAACCTATACTGAAGAAACCTGATAAACGATGGAATATTTTCACAAAATATACGGAGGTGAAAAGCAATCATCAAATTCAGTTTTCCAAACAGCCTGCCATCTGCAGCACATTTATAAAGACAGAAATTGAAAAATTAAATAAATCACAATAACCCTTTAGAACATAAACTAAATGGCTACACAGTGCAGATACAAGTTCCAGGCCCAGTTATAGGGATTGTCAGTCTATAGAACTATGAGATGTGTATACCTTTTTGTCTAGCTTTTAAAGCAATTCTCTACAAATGTGTCTTGATTTAAAACAAATGACCCAAAAAGGAATTGTCAACATTAGATTATATAACCATTAGTATTTTGCTTTCAAACAATGTTTTCACCAGCATAAGTTTATTAAATATGTGCTTCAAACAAAGGCAAGAAACAGACTTACAATGATGCAATCTTCAAACTGGAAATATATGGAAAGACATCAAATCTAATGAAGTTCAGTTACATTAAATTCTTTTTGATCAGTTTATGTAAGGACGATTCCAAATGCTTTACCAATATCAACTAATTTATAAATCTTAAAAATCCTATGAGAAAAGTACTTTTTATCATTTCCATTTTACAAATGAGGACACTGAGAAGAGGGTAATATGCCCAAGGCCACGCAGTTTATCAATACCACAAGTGAGATTCAACCCCAGCAATTAATGATTTGATCCACTACACTGTGCTGTATCTCCAAACGGAGACTCACGGAGCTGGATGGTGGGAAAGCAAAGTTTAAAATAGAGATTTGACTTCCAACACTCAGTGCTCTTTCCACCAAATCTTTTGTGCAGTTCAAATGAAAGACAGTGAAAATTCCTTATGGTGGGCTAGTAGTTTGTCAGAAGCAAAAATAGCAAAAGAAATACGGTAAAGTACCATTGATACAACTTTATGTGAAGTGATTAAACCATGGTATGCAATTTAATACTAACGACAGACCCCCCAAACTAATGCCTATAATAATTTTAAACAATGCAGCTCATTTTGGGTGGTCTAGCAGTCAGCTCACAAAGCTGAGCCATATTCTACATGATATACAAATAACAATGTAACTATAACCAAAGAACAGCCTTTACAGATATGCACTTTGGAAATGGCTTTGAGAAACACATTGTCCTTTTTAGCCACACTGCCCCATGACATCAGCAGAAGCAGCCATGTCCACGCATATGAGACTGTGATACACAGACTTTAATACTCAGCAGGTAAAATATTCATGACGTCTTCCAGCAATTTGAAGATACATCATCTGAGACAAACAATAACTTTTGTGCAACTTCTGGATGATGATTTCTTTTCAAAAGTTATTTCCTTGACCTTTTAGCATTGTGTTTAAAAACAACCATAAGCAGTTATACTTTCCTCCCAATGGAATTTGATTTTTGATGCCTCCAGTTATTTACATCTATGATACTTAAAATGTAAATGATAGGTGGACATTAAATTAATCAAAAAATATTTTATGTTCTCACGCATCTGTAAATTAGGATTTTACATGCTGGACTTATTTGTAAAAAAACCAAATGCTCATAATTTTATGAAGAACATAATTAGGTGAAACTTGATACTGAACACATGATAAATCTTCACTTTCAATGTATCATTGACTTATACAGAATGCTTGAGCAATTACATTTTTATCTCCAGTGGGTAGTCAGGAATATTGATTTTATTTATCTTACAGGTGTATAAAATGCCTTGAGGGAAAAAAGTTGAAATGAATAAAATTTAAAAGCTAGGTGCAAGCCTTTTAATCCTAGGACTTGTATTAATTTAGAAATTTAAAATAAAAATAAACAAGGAATTATTTGTCCTAATACTATGTGTCTAGAATGAGACAAGAGCAAAACTACTTTACTATGAAGAACACTTGAGACTGGGCCAGGTAAAAGGAAACTGCAGACCAAAATTGGAACGGAAAACCCCTGGCTCAGGTTGCAGGTTAGTGAGTCACCTTCTCTGTCTCCAGCACCACCTTGCCACACCCAAACCTTGCACAGACTGCCGGCCACATTCATGAACTAGCCAGAAATCGAGCCAACTCAAGGGCGAGCTAAGCTGACAAGTAGTTAGAAAAGTGACCACTGCTGATCACTAGTAGAACCTGATTTACCTGCCCACATTCGCCTACCTATCGGGGCAAATGGGACAGAGTACTTTACCCAGTGCAAACAGGCAATAGTTTACCTGGTCAGGGAAGAGAGAAATCATAAGGAGATAATGACAGATTCAAGACTTGCTGAAACCAGCCTTTCTGAAGGTAAGGGATCCAGCATTCTCCTGTTCAGGTGGCCCGAAGAATCCATTATCTTATCTCCCTACATCGTTTTTAAACATAAGCAGCATGATGGGATGAACTACGGACTGGAAAGCTTTCCACAGCATGCACCATGCTATTGTTTGCTTTTTAAATTCGGGCTGGGGATTTCCAGGACTGCCAGTAACTAGCTGTGTAACTCAGAAAGCCACTTAACCTCTCATGGCCTTGTTTTTCTCACATGCAGGCAGATCCTCCACTCTGGTTTGCCTGGGAAAGTCCTCGTTTATTCACGTTTTCCTGACTTCCATCCGGCTTAGCTTTTGTCATTTCAAAAGGCCCCACTGTGCACAATATATAAGGACATAAATTAGAAAGCTATGTTTTCTCATAACTTTTTGAGCAATAACATCCTGTCAGTAAGGAGGGCCATTACATTGACAGCAAATGCCTCATCAAATGAAACACAAACTTCACAAGGGAAAACAGCAGCTAAAACTATATATAACTTCATGGATCTCAAAACATAGTGTTGCTAAAAATCAGTATGATAACTATTTTTGTAAACTTTAAAAACACAAATCAGGGCTAAATATTGGTAATGGTTCCACAAATTCATTTGTGAAAGTATGAAGTAAAATGGAAGGATATATACTAACGAATAGATGCTTTCAAGAAAAGACAATTAATTATAGTGTTTTATTTCTTTAAAAAGGAAAACGAAGCAAATATTACAAAGCAATAATGCATCAGTTCTGGGTGGGAGTTGATTTTATTCTTTGTTCTTCTCCGCTTTCTTTAACTGTCCCAATCTATAAATTATAATAATAAAAAAAAGGATGAAAAAGAGGCTGTTGGGACTACCAAAACAAAGAGAAGATGGAGCTAATCAAAGATAGGCCTGGAAAAGCAAGCACAGCATACTGAAATGGCTCATTTACTGCAGCTGGAAGTGCACCGCGTAATCAACCACAGTCTGTTGAGCTGATGTCAGACAGGGGATCACTTATTGCTTTCTTTGGTCCATGTTGGCATAATCTGGCTGTAAAAAACCACCTTAGTCCTTTTGGCCTTCTAAATGACTAATTACAATCATTCAGTGGTTGATAACAACAACATGATTGAAACACAAACAGAAATTGATTGTAACACAGATTCTTCATTACAGCCAAAGCCCCAAAAACTTTCAAACTCATCCAAAATATATGAGCAGGCTCTCTTTGAACAGGTCACAACACATTGTCCAAGATTCCTTTTGATATGGCCAACTGAGGTTGCCAATGTGGGTCATTTAACATAATAAAATAAAAACAGCTAGAAAATGAGCTTAAAAAGTATCTCCACCATCACTGAACAGATAAATAATAAGTAAACATTAACAAAATAGAACAGTTGGCCTGATGGATTTTCTAATGCTGCACATTTTCTATTCTTGACCACACATTTTAGCAAGAAATCCCTGTATCATTTTTACAAATCCCAGGGTAGGGAGAGGGACTTTCTACATTAATGAGCATCTTTTTAACTTTCTAGATTGCTTAAGGCAGCCCAAGTGCTTCCCAAGATGAGACCATACTATTACCATTTATTGAGTGACTACTACATGCCAAATGTTGAAAATCAGTTCATTTGCACTCATTTATTTACTCAGTCCTCACCATAGTCCTGTGAGACATACACTATTACTATCCTCATTTCTCTAGCATAGGAACTAAAGCTCAGAGAGCAGTGATTTGGCCAAGGTCTGAAGGTTAAGAGGCGAAGCTATTGGGTCTGACCCCAGGCAGCCTTGCAGCCCTCACCATATTGTCTTCAAGGGGAGCCCCTCCCTCCCCACTGATTTAATAACCAATCTTGGAACTTTGGTCTTCAGAGTTGAGTTAATTACTGACCGGAGGTAGTAATTACTACCTCCCCCACTATCCCATGCATGAATCTCTTGTTTCAAATGTCTTCCTAATGGTGCCAAGCTTCTGGAACCACTTCAGGAAGAAGAGGTAGCTCATAATGCCAGGCAATCTTTCCCTTGATTGGGTAAAAATGTGCTTTCCTCTGATGCCCATTCATTCGATCTCATTTTGCCTTCTCTGTCACATTGAACAGACTGAATTCCTGCTGCACATGCCATTCCTCAGACAACTGAAGAAAGTCAACACATCATCCCTAGGACCTCCCTACGTGAAGCCCCTGCCACTCCTGATATGATGAGTCTCCTCACTGCCCTCTAGTCAATTTTTCTCTCGAGTCCCATTTTCAATCTGGTGGTTGACAAACCCTGGGGAACTGCAAAGTGTCTTCAATTCTGCATCCCTGGTGCTTGCAACAGTGCTTGAAGCAGGGCAGATGGGATAAATGAGCAATACATACTTATAGAATGAAGGAATCAGAAAATGAGTTTTGCAAACACTACCAACATTACATGGCAATTATCCTGATCGCTAGTAAGAGGAAACTGTCACTGACCACCTACATTCTTTGTACCATATTCCCTTTAGGTAATCTGGCTCCTCCCAAGGATGTCTGTCTGTTCTGTTCTTTTGCTTGCTGGCATTTTTGTTTGTTTTGTTGCCATTTTACCCTCCATAATTCACTGCTTACAATCAGCTTTTAACAGTCTTCAAAAGTGACAGTCTTGCAAGCATGAAAAGTAACAAGATTTATTTCTTTTTAAGGTTGTATTTTATATTTATTTTTTTTGTTTCAAACAAAATAGCTAACCTTCTCTTTTGCTTTCATTACCCCTAAGATGGAAATATTTTGTATATATTTTTTACTAAGTCCAAGGCCTTTTTTTGATGGACTATTTATATATATATATGTATATCAATGCACTATGTATGCATATCCATGAACATGTTACGTGTTTAAAAACCAATATTTGTTTATCAAGCATCCTAAAGCTAAGGTCTAAACTGCATTCTTTTTTGATTTGGACAAATACAAGCCTGTCTCAGGAGACAGCAGGATAGATCTGCCACGGATATAACTCCATAAGTACCTAAGGATCTTTGATATATTGAATTAAGAACCCCAACATAAATACATTCTTAATCTTAATGCACATTGCTGTGGGTGTGAACCCGCTGTAATCAGGACCCCTTGTCGGTGATTTTTAGTTAAGGTGTGGCTCAACTAAAGCAGGGTACTCTTTAATCCATATTACTGGAGGCCTTATAAAGAGAAGAAACCAGAAGGCAAAAGTTGGAGGAAACCTCAGGGAGAAGCTGGAAGTCAGCGGGAAACCAGAAGCACAGACAAAAGGAGAGGGTATCGCCATGTGAGGAGAAGCAGAGATACAGCCAAAGAACCCAAGGATTGTCAGCAGCCAGCACCAGAACACCACAGACTCCAGGGGAAAGCAAGCCTTGCTGATATTTTGATTCTGGGCTTCTACCTCCAAACAGTAAGCCATTCAATTCTTGTTGTTTAAGCCAACCCATTGTGTGCTGTTTGTCACAGCAGCCTGGCCAACTAAGACAGGATCCTCATAGGAAGGACACTGATGGTGGCTGCCGGCCAACCCCCAGGACCAACTTAAGTGCTAGGGAAAAGCCAGCTATGAGCAGCCCCAATCCTTGACTAAAAGAGAGAAGAAATTCTTTAGGGTTGGTGGCTCAAGAATGTTGAAGTAACAAACATGATTCAGGTACCATGGTCAGGGTCAGAAAGGAGGGCTGGGGCTGAATGCAGAGCATTGGGCTTCTTGGGCCTGGACACAAAAGGACAACACAGATGTGGGTCCATCTCAGCTGCAAGACTGCTGGCAGAAAGGCACAAAGCAGGGAACAGTAACCTCAGGAGGAATAGCAGCAGTCAGGAACCAGATACACGGAGAGGGAGTGGGTGTGAAAAAAAGACAAGCAAGCTCATGAGCCCATGGCTTACTTTTTCCCATGAGACAGTTGGGGTTGGGAGTCCAGCAACTGTGCTGGTATTGCCAGGGACCGAAAATTGTGACTATCAGTGTAAACTGATTGTTGTGGTACAGGCTGAGATTTTTACATAAATTAAAACTTTTTTTTCCTTTATTTCATTGTTCATTGGTCATTATCATATGTTCAACACTTGCTCTGGAGCCCCAACCTTGAATGAAGAAACAACTCTGGAGGGAGGTGAAGAAAAATAATCTTTCACTCATCATTCACAATAATAAAACAGGAAGTTTCTCTTGCAAATATCTTTGTGTCACTCTTCTCCAAGAATCCACTGCATAATTCAAAACAGGAAACTGGAATTATTCACTTTTATTAGAGATGACTTACGTTGTAACACATTGTAAAAAGTCAGTCATTACTCACGGGTGTTGCTTTTGTTGAAATAAAATGCCCTGGCACATGTAAGAATTAAAAAACTGTCTAATTTGAAATCCCCTGCTCTCTTAGATACTGTAACTCAAATTTAGTTAATCTTTTTAGGTGAAGCAATTCTACTTTCCATGTTTTTTATCTTATGTTTTCTAGAACTCCACCTTTATTTTTAGTTAAGACATAGTATATTTTCACCCTACAAAAATTTCTGATTCTCTGTATGGGCAAAGTGCAGGGGTACAACACCAAATTAATACTATGCTGGGCCAGTGTCTGAAATAGTCACCATTTGTTTTCATCCAGTTCTATTATTTCTCATTACTTTTATCTTATGAATTTTATATTTATTGGTATAGTCTATGAATAAAGGATTCAACTTTACATTTATCCCCTAACATGAACCAATTATTGCAGTTGTGTTCATTGGAATAGTCAACACCTTCACCAACATGAAATGTTGGCTTTATTATATATTACTTTTATATGCTTAAATCTGCTTGGGGGTTTTTAAAGCTGTTTTCACTAATCTAAGTCTCTATTTTGGTAAAAACATAAAAATACTAAACTGTGTGAAAAATTTGTAATTTTATGATATGTTTTTATAACTTGAAATAGAAAGTTTCTTCTTCATCTTTCTCCTTTTTCTACAATTTGCTTTTCCCAGGATGTTCATTTTTCCAGATGGGATTTTAATTTTTGCCAAGCCGTCCCCCAAAATCTCTAAAGGGTTTCAAATAGAATCACATTAACTTTACCATAATTCAGGAAAGCTAACCTCTTTACAACATTTACTCTTCTCTTGCAGGAACAGGACATGAACCTCCATTAATGCTAACCTTATTTTGTGTTCCACAATAAAAGTTATTTTCTTCATTTAAGTATTGAACGTTTCTTGGATGGGTTATTCATAGACATATGATATTTCATTGTTATTGTGAATGGGATTTTTTAATCATATTTGCCACTTATTACTGCTATGGAAAAAACAACTAATTTATAAACATTTATCTCCAACATGGCCACTTAACTGTAGTTCAGTAGATTCTACTGGGATTTGTAGTAAAAATATTTTTTAAGGAAAAATGATGTCTCCTATCTAATAATTATAACCTTTGAGAGAGCATTATATAGTGTTAAGATTAAAGACTCATGAGTTACACTGTCTGCATTCTAAT
This sequence comes from Cabassous unicinctus, assembly GCA_029593785.1. NCBI lineage: Eukaryota > Metazoa > Chordata > Mammalia > Cingulata > Chlamyphoridae > Cabassous > Cabassous unicinctus. Next base: position 13,158 of record JAQZBX010066913.1, read on the forward strand.
TCTATTCTGGGGAGGCGGGTGTGGCTCAGTGGATAGAGCCCCCGTTTACCATGTGGGAGGCCCGGGGCCTCCTTGTGAGGGCACGCCGGCCTGGGCGGTGCGGTGGGCTGATGCAGCGGCCTCGCGGCGGGGGGCGGGTGTGGCGCAATGGATAGAGCACCCGTTTACCAGTTTACCATATGAGAGGCCCCGGGTTCGCTTCCCGGCGCCTCCTTGTGAGGGCAGGCCGGCTCGCTCGCGCGGAGCCGTGGGCTGATGCGGCAGTACCTCACAGCAAGAGGGAGATGGGCGGACGCAGAGGGGACGCGCAGCGAATGGACACAGCGGCACAAGCAGCAAGGGGGGGATAAATAAATAAAAAATAAATAAATCTTTAAAAAAATAATAATAATAATAATTCTATTCTGCCACTTATTAGCTGTGTGACCTTGGGCAAGTTACTTAGCCTCTCTGGGCCTCAACTTCCTCATTTATAAAATGAGAATGATAGTAGTCCATATTTTTTTTTGTTTTTTTGTTCTTTTATTCCATTTTTTAATAGTCTTATTTTTTCACATATTGGCCAGAATTTATAGAACAATATTAACAATAAGTGATGAGATTTGGGCATAGGTTACTCAAGTTTTTTCTTGAACTCATTCTTCTTTACATTTTAATGACAGCTCATTCTATTCTTAATTTAATATGCTGTATCTATGCGGGTTTTCTAAAAGAAATATAGTTGCATTTTGTCAAATGCCTGTTGGAATCTACAAAGAAGAAAAACAGGGCTTTATTCTTTTGTGGTTGGCTATGAAACTATTTTAATAAATTCCCTATTATTGAACCACTTTCACATTCCTTGAATAAACATCATTTGTTGTATGGAAAAATAAAACAAATATGTTTTTGACTTCTATATTCATTTAGCTAGTATTTCAAAGAGTTTTTTGTTGGTTTTTTTAACTTTTAATTTTGAAATACATTCAAATGTACAGGACAGTTTCAAAAATAATACAAATGTTAGACAAAGATTTCCAACACAGCCCTACTCCCCAGAAACCCAGATCCATCAATTTTAACATTTTGCCGCATTTTCTGTGTGATTCTATCTATCCATCTGTCTACCTGTCTGACCATCAGTCCACTTTCCGAACGCTTGAGTGTAGGTTGAATACATCATGCTCCTTGAATACTGCCATTTACTTTCCTAAGAGCAAGGATATTCATTTACGTAATCACCTTAAGTGCAGTTATCAAGCTCAAGAAATTTAACACTGATATAAAGCTTACAGTGTATATTTCAACTTTTTTATATGTTCCAGTAATGTCCCTTTTCTCCTCCATTCCTAGATCCCATCCAGGATCATGTATTACATTTCATTGTCATTATCTCTTTAATTGCCCTTTTTTTTAAAATTATGGGAACATATATACAACAAACTTTCTCATCTCAACCACTCCAAAGCATACCATTCAATGGGATTAATCACATATTGCAGTACCCTCCCCACTTTCCATTTCTAAAACTTTCCCAACTCCCCAAACAGAAACCCTACACCCATTATGCCTTTATTCCCCATTCCCCCTATCCCCACAACCTGGCAACCTGAACTCTAATTTCTTTCTCTACAAGTTTGCATATTCTCCAATATTTTCTTTGTACTTACCATGGGGTTTAAATTTAACATCCTAAATCTCTAACAATCTCGTTTGCTTGATACCAATTCAATTTCAATAATATACACAAACTATATTCCTATACCTCTCTATCCACCCACCTTTATGCATTTCTTATCACAGATTACATGTTTATACTTTATGAGTCCAAAACTACTGATATCATTATATTTCATGCACTTGCCTTTAGATTCTGTAGGAAGTAAAAAGTGGAGTTACAAACCAAAAATATAATAGTATAGGCATTTATATTTACCCATGTCATTACTCTCACTGGAGATCTTTATTTCTTCATACAGCCTTGATATATTTTCTACTGTCCTTTCCTTTCAACCTGCAGAACTCTCTTTAGCATCTCTTGTAGGGCTAGTCTAGTGGTGACAAACTCCCTAAGCTTTTGTTTAACTGTGAATGTCTTAATCTCTCCCTCAATTTTGAAAGACAGTTTTGCCAGATATAGAATTCTTTGTTGGCAGTTGTTTTCTTTCAGCACTTTAAATATGCTATCCTACTGCCTTCTTGACTCCATGGCTTCCAATGAGAAATAGGCACTTAATCATATTGAGGGTCCCTTGAAAGTAACAAATTGCTTCTCTCTTGTGGCTTTCAGAATTCTCTATTTATTGGTCACAGCATGGGAATAATTAGGTTTACCCCATTTGGAGTTCATGGAGCATTTAAGATGTGTGTATTCATGTCTTTTGTTAAATTTGGATGTTTTCAGCAATTATTCCGTGAATATTCTCTCTGCCCCTTTCTCACTTCCTTCTCTTCTGGGACTCCCATAACGTGTATAGTGGTACGCTTGATGGTGTCCCACAGGTTCCTCAGGTTCTGTTCACTTTTCTTCATCCTTTCTTCTTTCTGTTCCTCAGACTGAATGAATCCTATTGTCTTATTTTCAAGTTGCTGATTCTTTCTTCTGCCAGCTCCAATCTGCTGTCACACCCCTCTAGGGAATTTTAAATTTCTGTTACTGTGGTCTTCAGCCTGTTTGGTTCCTTTTCATAATTTCCATCTGTAATGGTTAGGCTAATGTGTCAACTCGGCCAGGTAATTGTGTCCAGGTGTTTGTTCCAACAAGCCCTGGGCTAATTGTAATACAAGAGCATTTATGGACTTCAATCACCAGTGAGTTTACTGCGTGGATGGCTGATTACATCTGCATCAATCAGGGAGATTACATCATCAATGGCTGGCGCTTT
>JAQZBX010066914.1:0-16027 GCA_029593785.1 Cabassous unicinctus
GGTCACAGAAAAATCACACATGGAATACTAGAGACTCTCACCTACCCAACCTCCCTCCCCCTTCCCCAACTCATACTAAAAACTTTTTTTTAATGCATATTAGCATTGTTATAACTGTTATACAGATAGTAAGATATAGCAACTAAAAATTGTCAATGGTTTACAGTATGGTTTACAATTTAGACTGTACAGTTTAAAATTTTTTTATGATATTTACCATATCCTGTGTCCATTACTGTAAGGTAATGAAGAATATTTCCCATCAGCACTAAATACCCCATTTGATATATTCTGTTCCTTACTACCCACACCCTGTGGCATATGACTCTTCCCTGTCTTGGCTCAAGGGATGACAAGATTCATAGTTACATGCCCTGGGTATTCTAACTTGCCCTTCCTAATCTACCCACTGGTTAACCCTGCACCACCAAACCAGTAAAATCTATACCCACCTGTCCTATCCTTTAATATGAAACTATACTCTTTCAATGTACCATAGATTATGTCCGTATGGGTGATGGCTCACAACCTATCCTTCTCTCTCTTTCCCTTTTTAGCCAATCTTTCATTCAGTGGTTCCAGAATCTGTTAACTTTCCTCAATTCAAATCAATGAGGTCATAAACTGTTCATCCTGCAATGCGTGACTTGCTTCATGCAACATAATGTCTTCAAGATTCATCCATGTTATTCCATGTGTTAGCACTTTATTCCTTCTAACAGCTGAGTAATATTTCATTGTATGTATGTACCACATTTTGATTATCCATTCTTCTGTGGATGGGCACCGGGGCTGATTCCAACTTTTGGCAATTGTGAGCAATACCACTATGAACATTGGTGTGCATAAATCTGTTCATGTCTTTGCTTTGAATTCTTCTGGGTATATACCCAGTAGTGGAATTGCTGGATCATATGGAAGATCTATTGTTAGTTTTCTGAGCAATTGCCAAACTGTCCTCCACAGTGCCTGGATCATTCCACAATCCCACCAGCAGTGGATTTGGATTCTTATTCCTCCACGGACTCTCCAACACTTATATTCTGCTGTTTTTTTGATAGTTGCCATTCTGATAGTTGTAAGATGGTATCTCATTGTGGTTTTGATTTGCATTTGTCTATTAGCTAGCGATGTTGAGCATTTTTTCATGTGCTTTTTAGCCATTTGTATTTCTTCCTTGGAGAAGGGTCTTTCAGGTCACTTGCCAATTTTTAAAATAGGTTGTTTGTCTTTTTGATTTCGAGGTGTAGGATTTATTTATGTATGCAGGATATTATCCTCCTATCAGATATATGATTACCAAATATCTTCTCCCATTGGGTAAGCTGCCTTTTTATTTTCTTAATAACATCCTTTGAAGTGCAGAAGTTTTTAAATTTGATGAAATCCCATTTATCTATGTTTTCTCTTGCTTCTAGTGTTTTGGCTGTGAAGTTCATGATACCATTTCCAATTACAAGATCCTGTAGCTGTTTCCCTACATTATCTTCTAAGGTCTTTATGGTTTTTGCTCTTATATTCAGTTCTTTGACCCATCTGGAGTTCATTTTTGTATAAGTTGTGAGATGGTATTCTTCTCTCATTCTTTTGGATATGGATATCCAGTTCTCCAAGCACCACTTGTTAAAGAGGCCATTCTCTCCCAACTGAGTGAGATTGGTGGCCTTGTCAAATATCAGATGATTCTATATGTGAGGATCTATATCAGAACTCTCAATTTGGTTCCATTGGTCAGTAGGTCTATCCTTGTGCCAATACCATGGGGTTTTGATCACTGTAGCTTTGTGGTATGTTTTAAAGTCAGGTAATGTGATACCTCTGACTTCATTTTTCTTTTTGAATATGTCTTTGGCAATTCGGGGCCTCTTACCTCTCCAGATATATTTTGTTGTTAGTTTTTCCAGTTCCTTAAAATATACAATGTTGATTTTTATTGGGATTGCAATAAATCTGTAGATTAGTTTGTGTAGGATAGACATCTTGATGAGGTTTAATTTTCCTATCCATGAACAGGGAATATTTTTCCATTCATTTAAGTCTTCTTTGATTTCCTTTAACAGTGTTGTGTAGTTTTCTGTATGTAATTCCTTTACATATTTAGTTAAATTTATTCCTAGGTATTTGATTCTTTTAGTTACTATTGTAAATGGTATTTTTTTTCTTGATTTCCTCCTCAGATTGCTCACTATTGATGTACTGAAATGCTACTGATGTTTGAGCATTGATCTTGTAGCCTGCAACATTACTGAAGTCATTTATAAGTTCTAGAAGCTTTTTTGTAGATTTCTCAGGGCTTTCTATGTATAGGATCATGTCTTCTGCAAATAATGAAATTTTCAGTTCTTCCTTTCCAATCTGGATGCTGTTTAGGTACTTTTCTTGCCTCAGTGCTCAGGCAAGTTTTTCTAAGACAATGTTAAATAGGAGTGGTGATAGAGGGCATCCTTGTCTTGTTCCCAATCTCAGTGTGAGGGCTTTTAGGATTTCACCATTGAAAATGAAGTTGGCTTTGGGTTTTTCATATATACCCTTTATCATATTCAGAAAGTTTCCTTCTATTCCTATCTTTTGTAATATTTTTATCAAGAAAGTGTGCTGTATTTTGTCGAATGTTTTTTCTGCATCTATAGAGATGATCATATGATTTTCCCCCAATCTGTTTATGTGGTGTATTACATTGATTGATTTTCTTATATTGAACCATCCTTGCATACCCAGGATGAAACCCATTTGGCCGTGTTCTATAATCCTTTTGATATGTTGTTAAATGCCATTAGCAAGTATTTTGTTGAGGATTTTAGCATTTAGGTTCATTAGAGAAATTGGTCTGTAATTTTTCTTTCTTGTTGTATCGTTTGTTTGGTTTTGGTATTAGGGTAATATTAGCATCGTTGAATGAGTTATGCAATATTTCTTCTACTTCTATTTTTTGGAAGAGCTGAAGCATAATTGGTGTTAGCTCTTTCCAGAAAGCTTGGTAGAATTCAGCTGTGAAGCCATCTTGTCCTGTGCTCTTCTTAGTTGGGAGGTTTTTGATGACTGAGTCTATCTCTTTACGTGTAATTGGACTGTTGAGTTCATCAATTTCTTCTTTCATCATTGTAGGTTGTTTGTGAGTTTCTAGAAACTTGTACATTTCCTCTAAATTATCAATCTTGTAGACATATAATTTTTCAAAGTATCTTCTTATGATACTCTTTATTTCTTTGGGGTCCGTAGTGATATCACCTTGCTTGTTCCTTATTTTCTGTTTTTGCATCTGTTCTCTCTTTTTTCTTGTTAGTCTGGCTAAGGGTTTGTCAATTTTAGTGATATTCTCGAAGAACCAGCTTTTGTTTTTTTTTTTAATTGTTTCTAGTTCTTTCTTATTCTCCATTTCTTTTACTTCTGCTCGAATCTTTGTTATTTCCTTTTTTCTACTTCCTTTTCATTCAGTTTGTTTTTGTTTTTCCAGTTTCTCCAATTGTGCAGTTAGGTCTTCAGTTTTATCTCTTTCTTCTTTTTTAATATATGAATTTATGGCTATGAACTTCCCTCTCAGGACTGTGTTCCCTGCATCCCATATGTTTTGATATGTTGTCTTGTAATTTTCATTAATTTCAAGGTAGTTACTGATTTCTTTTAAGATTTCCTCCTTGACCCACTGTTTGTCTAAGAGTGTGTTATTTAACTTCCATATCCTTGTGCCTAACCTGTTTCTCTGTCCATTAGTGATTTCCAATTTCATTCCATTGTGGTCAGAGAAATTACTTTTTATAATTTCAATCTTTCTGAATTCAATGAGTGTTGTTATGTGGCCTAGCATTTGGTCTATCTTGCAGTATGTTCCATGTGCACTTGAGAAGAATGTATATCCTGCTGTATTTGGGTGTAGTGTTCTGTATAAGTCTATTAAGTCCAGGTCCTCTAATGTTTTGTTGAGAGCCTTTGTTTCTTTAGTAATTCTCTGTCTAGATGTTCTGTCTAATGATGATAATGGTGTGTTAAAATCCCATGCTATAATTGTAGAGGCATTTATTTCTCCACTGAGTTTTTCCAAGGTTTGCTTAATGTATTTTGAAGCACCCCAATTAGGGTTATAAATGTTTATGATTGTTCTCTCTTCTTGAGAGATTACCCCTTTTACTAATATATAGTGTCCATCTTTGTCTCTTATGATAGTTTTGCATTTCAAGTCTATTTTGTCTGATATTAGAATAGGTACTCCTGCCCGTTTTTGGCTATTGTTAGCTTGCAAAATGGTTTTCCAGCCATTCACTTTAAGCATCCTTGAATCCCTCAGTCAAAGGTGGGTTTCTTATAGACAGCATATAGATGGATCATATATCCTTATCCATTTTGCCAATCTGTGTCTCTTGATATGTGAATTTAGTCTGTTAATATTCAGTGTTATTACTCATTATGAATTTCTTACTTCAACCATTTTTCTTTGGGTTAATGTATGTCATATTTTGTTTTGTTTCTGTTTTTGGTATTGTTAGTTGCTTTTAAACTCTCCTCCAACTCTCTCTCCCTTGTTTTTCCTTTTAACTTGTAGAACTTCCTTTAATGTTTCTTGAAATGCAGGTTTCTTATTGACATACTCTATTAATTTCTGTTTATTTGTGAATATTTTAAACTCTCCAACATTTTTCAATGCCAGTTTTGTTGGGTAGAGAATTCGTGGCTGGAAGATTTTTTCTTTTAGTATTTTGACTATGTGATACCACTGTCTTCTTGCCTCCATGGTTTCACCTTAGAAATCAGCACTTAATCTTATTGTGCTTCCCTTGTATGTGATGGTTCTCTTTTCTCTTGCTGCCTTGAGTATTTTCTCCATGTCTTGAGCATTGGAAATTTTGACAAGTATATGTCTTGGAGTTGGCCTGCTGGGATTTATACTCTTTGGGGTGTGCTTTGCTTCCTGGATCTGCACATCCATCTCTCTCAATAGCGTTGGGAAGTTTTCAGCCATTATTTCCTTCAACACTTCTTCTGTTCCCTTTCCCGTCTCTTCTCCTTCTGGGATGCCCATAATGCATATGTTTGAGCATTTTGTGTTGTCATTTTATTCCCCGAGTCCCTGCTGGATTTTTTCTATATTTTGTCTATTTTTTGTGCTATCTGTTTGATTTCAGATGTATTGTCTTCCACATCACTAATTCTTTCTTCTGCCTGTTCAAATCCACTGCTATGTGAATCCAGTGTCTTTTTGATTTCTTGGATTTTGCCATTGGTCACCATCATATCCATTATCTTTTGGGAGTGTTTACAATTTCTTCAGTATGTTCTCCCAGTGTCTTCTTTATATTCTTAATTTCTTCCTTCATTTCTTTAAGTTGGTTTATGATATTTGTTTGGAAAGCTTTGATTAGTTGTTCAATGTTCTGCTTCACTTCCTGGTTTTTAGTTTGTTCATTGAATTGGTCCATGTTTTCCTGTTTCTCAGTGTGGTTTGTAATTTTTTGTTGCCTTCTAGTCATCATTTTATCTTGATTGATTTATTCAGTTGATTAGCTTCTCTCTCTGCTCTAAAGTTTTATGTAGCTGGTGGTTCTTATTCTTCTTATTTTATTTCCTTGCTTCTTTCTATGTTCCCTTGAAGGCAAAAGATTAGGGTCAGACGAATCAAAAGATGTGAGAAAGGAAGGATAATAGTAATATTGATAGAAGTTAGAAGAGGGGTCAAATAAGACTTAATGAGGTAAATATTTAACTCATGTAGGCTGTGTAGAGTAATAGGAAAGAAAGTGGAGTACCTACAATTGACTGGGAAACAAAATAAAGGAATATATATATAATGATTTAGAAGACTAGAATAATGAGGAGGGAGCGAAAGAGTTAAGAAAGGGCTGAAAGGAAAGAGTTAGTATTAATAAAAAAAGAAGAAAACAAAATAGAGGGTATAGAAATTGACACCCTTGAGCTGTGTGCCTATGGAAAAATGTGGTATTTATTAGCCACAACAGAAGGCACAAGGTAGAAAAATGAGGGAAGTATAAGAGATAGTTTGGAATACAAAGTCAATATATAGAGAGAATGGGAAATTACTGAAGAAGAAGCACAACAAAGAAGAGACAAGCTATCAGCACGAATCTCTTTGGTTCATTCCATGCTGTCTATCTGCCCAGATAGATGTCCCATGCTTCTCACTCCACACCCCCACAGCATAGGCCACCCATGCAGGATCTTCTCCACTATCCACTGTGATCTGGGAGCTGTCCGTGGTTGCCATCTTATGCCAATGCCATGTTGCTTCAAATCCAATAACATCTTCTTGATCTCAAACTCTCTTTGGAATTTTCCATAGGGTCCTTGTAAAATCACAAAGGATTTTTCTTTTTCTCCTGATATTTTTCTCTTTCTTCAATTCAGCATTTATGGAGTCCTTTAACATTATCCAGTGAATCAGAGGAGCATTTTTCATGACCTATCTGGATTATATTTTAAAGCCATGTAATGTGATACCTCCAATTTCATATTTCTTTTTCAATATGTCCATGGCGATTCATGGCCTCTTACCCTTCCAAATAAATTTTGTGTTGATTTTTATTGGGGTTGCATTAAATCTGTAGATTAGTTTGAGTACCGTAGACATTTTAATGATGTTTAGTCTTCCATCCATGAAAAGTGAATATCCGTCCACGTATTTAAGCCTTCTCTGATTTCCTTTAACAGTGTTGTGTAGTTTTCTGTATAAAAGTCCTTTACATCTTTAGTTAAATTTATTCCTAGATATTTGATTCTTTTAGTTACTATTGTAAATTGCATTTTTTTTCTTGATTTCCTCCTCAGATTCCTCATTATTGGTATACAGAAATGCTACTGAATTTTTAGCATTGTTCTTATACCCTACAACTTTACTGAACTCGTTTATAAGTTCTAGAAGCTTTGTTTTAGATTTCTCAGTGCTTTATATGTATAGTATCATATTGCCTGATTTATTGAAATTTTTACTTCTTCCTTTCCAATTTGGATGCCTTTCATATCCTTTTCTTGCCTCAGTTCTTGGGTACATATTTCTAACACAATGTTAAATAGCAGCTGTTATAGTGGGCATCCTGGTCTTACTCCTGATCTTAGAGGGAAAGGTTTTAGGATTTCACCATTGAAGATGATGTTACCTGTGGATTTTTCAAATACCCTTTACCATATTCAGGAATTTCCTTCTATTTTTTGCAGGGTTTTTATCAGGTAAGTGTGCTGTATTTTATTGAATGTTTTTTCTGCATCTATAGAGATGATCATGTGAATTTTTTCATTCAATCTGTTTATGTGGTGTATCACATTGATGGATTTTCTTATGTTGAACTATCCTTGCATACCCGCGATGAAACCCACTTGGTCATGGTGTATCATTCATTTGATACATATTGTTGAATGAAAATAGCAAGTATTTTGTTGAGGATTTTAGCATCTAGATTCATTAGGATGATTTGTCTGTAATTTTCCTTTCTTCTGGTGTATTTGTTTAGCTTTGGTATTAGGGTAATGTTGGCATCATAGAATGAGTTAGTCAGTGTTCCTTCTACTTATTTTTTCAGAAGGGCTTAAGCAGGATTGGTGTTAGCTCTTTCTGGAATGTTGGTAGAATTCATTTGTGAAGCTGTCTGGTCCTGTGCTCTTCTTAGATGGAAGGTTTTTCATGACTAGGTCTGTCTCTTTACTTGTAATTGGACTGTTGAGTTCATCAATTTCTTCTTTCATCAATGTAGGCTGCTTGTGAGTTTCTAGGAATTTGTCCATTTCCTCTCTCATTCTTGTTGTCATATAATTTTCAAAGTATCTTCTTATGATACTCTTTATTTCTGTGGGGTGAGTGGTGATATCCCCTTATTCATTTCTTATTTTGTGTATTTGCATCTGCTCTTTTTCTTCTTTGCAAGTCTGGCTAATGGTTTGTCAATTTTATTGATCTTCTTGAAGAACCAGCGTTTGGTTTTGTTTAATTTTTCTAGTGCTTTCTAATTTTCTATATCATTTAGCTGTGTTCATATATTTATTATTTCACTCTTTCTTTTCCTTTGAGGCTAGTTGGTTGTCACTTTTCCAATTTCTCCAGGTATGCAGTTTGGTCTTCAATTTTATCTTTTCTTCCTTTTTGTGTATGCATTTATGTACAGAATTTCCATCTCCATGCATCCCATTGGTTTTCATATGGTATGTTGTCATTTTCATTCAGTTGAAGGTATTTACTGATTTCTTTTGAGTTTTTGTCCTTGACCCATTCTTTGTCTAAAAGTGTGTTGATTAAGTTCCATATCTTCTTGCCTAATCTGTTTCTTTTGTTCTTATTGATGTTTACTTTCATTCAATTGTGGTCTGAGAAATTACTTTGTATAATCTCTATCTTTCTGAATTAATTGATGCTTTTTCTGTTGCCTAACACGTGGTCTATCATGGATCGTGATCCATGTGCACTTGAGAAGTTGTATCCCTCTGTATTTGGGTGTAGTGTTCTGTATATGTCTATTAGGTCCAGATCCTCTAATGTCTTTGATTCTTTTTTGATTCTTTGCCCAGATATTCTGTCTAATGATGATAATGGTGTAGTGAACTCACCCACTATAATTGTAGAGGCATCTATTTCTCCACTTATTCTTTCCAGTGTGCACCTCATGTATTTTGAGGTGCCCTGATTAGATGCATAAATGTTCATGGCGGTTCTTTCTTCTTGAGAGATTACTCATTTTACTAATATATAGTGTCTGTGTTTGTCTCTTACAATAATTTTGCATTAAAAGTCTATTTTGTCTGATATTAGTTTAGCTACTCCCACGCTTTTTTGGTTATTGTTTGCTTGTAAAATGGTGTTCCAGCCAGTCACTTTCAGCTTCCTTGAATTCCTGGGTCTAAGTTGGGTTTCTTGTAGACTACATATAGATGGGTCATATTACTTTATCGATTCTGCCAATCTGTGTCTCTTGAGTGGTGAGTTTAATCGATTAACATTCAGTGTTATTACTCTCAAGGAAATTTTTAAATCAGCCATATTTTCTTTGGGTTCATGTATGTCATATGTTATTTTTATTTTCTTTTTGTCATTTTAGTTGTTCTTATACTCTCCTCCAACTCACTCTCTCCTGTTTTTTCCTTTCAACCTGCAGAACTTCCTTTAGCATTTTTTGAAGTGCTGGTTTCTTATTGGCATACTCTCTTAATTGCTGTTTATCTTTGAGAATTTTGAACTGTCCATAATTTTTGAATGCCAGTTTTGCTGGATAGAGAATTCTTGATTGTAAGTTGTTTTTTCTTTTTATTTTAGTACCTTGACTTTTACATGCCACTGCCTTTTTTCTCCATGGTTTCAGATGACAAATAACTTAATCTTATTGAGCTCCCATTGTATGTGATTGTTCTCTCTTCTTTTGCTGCCTTGAGTATTTTCTCTTTTTCTTGAGCATTGGACATTTTGACAAGTATATCTCTTAGTGTAGGCCTATTGGGATTTAAACTCTTTGAGGTGTGCTCTGCTTGCTGGACATCTATGCCTATCTCCTGCAAAAGGGTTAGGAAGTTTTCAGCTATTATTTCATTCAACATTCCTTCTGTTCCATTTCCCTTCTCTTCTCCATCTTGGATGCCTATAATGCATGTTTGTGCAATTTGTGTTGTCATTTAAATCCCTAAGTCCCTGCTGTATTTTGTATTTCTTTTTATCTATCTGTTCTACTATCTGTTTGATTTCAAATGTACTGTCTTCCACATCACTAGTTCTTTCTTCTGCCTAATCAAATCTGCTGTTACATGATGCCAGTGTCTTTTTTATTTCTTGGATTGTGCCATTCATAACCATCATGTCTGTTATCTTTTTATGTTTATAATTTATTCTGTATGTTCTCCCAGTACCTTCTTAATATCCTCAATCTCTTCCTTCACTTCATTAACTTGGTCCATGATATTTGTTAGACAGCTTTGATTAGTTTTTGATTTTCTGCACCTCTTCCTGGTTTTTAGTTTGTTCCTTGGACTGGTCCATGTATTCCTTTTCTTAGTATGGTTTGCAATTTTTGTTGCTGTCTGGTCATCTTTCTATCTTAATGGTTTTATTTAGTTGATTAGTTTTTCTCTCTGCTCTAGAGTTTTGTTTAGCTGCTGGTTTGTGTGTGTGTTAAGTTTTCTCTTTTACACTTTGATCTTCTTGTTTTATTTCCTTGCTGCTTTCTATGTTCCCTTGAAGGAAAAAGATTAGAAGCATAGAAAGCAGAAGAGGTAAAAAATAAAAAAGGATAATAGTAATAATAATAGTAAAAGTTAGAAGAGGGGCCAAATAAGACTTATTAAATTGAATATTTAACTCATGTAAGCAGTGTAGAGTAATAGGAATAAAAAAGTGGAATACCTACAATGAAATAGGAAACCAAATAGAGAAAAACATATAGAATGATTTAAAAGGCCAGAATGATAAGAAGAGAAAGAAAGAAAAGAAATTACAGAAAGAAAAATGTTAATTATAAAAAAGAAAACAGAATAGACAAGATAGAATTTGAAACCAGACTAGTTGAGAACTAAATAAAGAAAGGTGGAATGTATGAATGGCAACAGAAAGAAAAAGATAGAAAGATGAGGGTTGAAAAATAGTTACCATTGGTATACAAAATCAGTATACAAAGAGAATGATAAATCAAGGAAGAAGAAGCACAGCAAATAAGAAACAAGATAAAAGCTCATAATTTTAAAAAAGGGGGGTGGTTTGGGAAAGAGGAAAGGAAAACAAGAGACAAAAACAAACAAACAAACACACAAGCAAGCAGATGAACAAAGCGAAGGAAGAACAGCATTCCTTCTTGGGCCCTTGTGGAGCTTCTAAGGTTTCTTGTGTTCATCAATCAGTTACCCTGCAGGCTACTCTCTGCAGGTTTTGTGGCACGATTTAGTGAATATGCTAAGTTAAATTTTTTTGTGTGGAAAAGTACAGGTCCCAAAAGAGGCTAGTACAAAAATAATGTCTATGTTTTCCCTTTCCTAGAGTATCATCAGGATGTTAGATATCCCAGTGGATTGCTACTCTTAAAGGAGCTGGGAATTGAACTAAGGACATGGTATATTCAAGCCAGAAACTCCTCAACTGAGCGACCTTTCTAATTGGGTCAGTAAGCTCTTCATAAATCTATTCAGTCACTTTCCCTCAGGCAGGTCTGACTCTCCTAAGGCAGCAGTATTCAGCAGGTTCTGTGAGTAGATCCCCACTACTGCCTCCTGGTCAGGTTGAGTTCCCTTTTGAAATTCAAATGGGACCCTGATGACTGAGTTCACTCCACAGAAATGATTCTCTACCCCCTTCTAGGCTATCTTTTCCTCCCAGGGTACCCTAAATAAGCTCTTGGATATTTATTATGTGCTTCCCACTGCCTGACTCGCTTAGAGGAGTTGAAATTCTGAAAGTCAACAGTATAGAAATATTAAAATGGCTGACTCTGCACTCCCTCAGGCCAAGCCTTTGTATTCCAGGGTGGTTAGGTAAATCAGGATTCCTGAGCAGATTTGCCTCTCCCCTCTGGCTGTTGCCACCTCGAGGCTCCTGGTGTGTTCCCCAAAGCTCAAATGGGATCAAACCCACAGAAAAGAATCCCCTCTCCACCCCTTGCCAGAACCCTCCCACTCTTGGAGAATGCTTCTCTTGCTGGGTGGCCAGTGGGTGTTGGGGCTCACCCTGGCCCTTTTTCCTTAGGGTAGGGCTTAGCCATCCATAATTTCAAGGCACGGCGCTAAAAACTCACAGTTTTATTTTGAGCAATTTATCTCCCTTTCCAGCTCCCTCCAAATTGATGCCCAAAATGCTCCAGCACCTTGAGCTCCGAGAACAGCTCACTCAAGCAGGATCCTGTCCCCAATCCCTTTGATCCATGTTGAGTCAATTTTTGTATAAGGCACGAGTTGATGTATTAGTCAGGGTTCTCAAGGGAAACAGAATCAACAAAGATATATGTAAATAGTATGAGGTTTTATATTAGTCTCTCACATGGCAGTGGGAATGCACAAGCCCAGGTTCCATAGGCAGACTGCAAACCCGAGGCTCCAACAAAAGTCAAATGAAGGTCCTTGATGAGTTTCCAGTAGATGTTGACTGTCCAAAGATGAGCTGGGAAATTCTCTGAATGCTGAAATCATTTCCCCTTTTAAGGCATTCAACTGATTGGATAAAACATCACTCATTGCTGATGGCAATCTCCCTGGCAGATGTAGATGTATAAGCCATCTATGCATTAAACTCACTTATGACTGAAGCTCATAAATGTCCTTGTATTACAGTTAGTCCAGTACTTGCTTAACCAAACAACTGGGCAAAATTACATGGCAGAGTTAACACAGTAGCCTAACAATCACAGGTGGTAACCATCTCTCATTCTTTTGGATAGTGACATCCAGTTTCCCTGCACCATTTGCTGAAGTGGTCATTCTCTCTAAGTTGAGTTGGCTTGGTGTGTTTGTTGAATAACAGTTGAAAGTATATGAGAGGATCTATTTCAGAAAACTCAACTCAATTCCATTGGTCAGTATATCTACCCTTTTGGAAATACTATAAAGATTTGACCACTGCAAATTTGTAGTATGCTTTAAAATCAGATATTGAGATTCCTCCAATCCTGCTTTTCTTTTTCAACATGTTTTTTCCTATTAAGAGTATTTCACTGTTCTAAATAAATTTCGTAACTAACTTTTACAATTCCAGTTGAGTAGGCTTGGTGGCTTTGTCAAATATCAGTTGAAAGTATATGTAAGGATCTATATCAGAACTCTCAATTTTATCCCATTGGTCAGTAGGTCCTCATGCAAATACTATGAAATTTTGACCACTGTGGCTTTGTAACATGTTTTAAAGTCAGGTAGCATGTTTCCTCCAATTTTGTTTTTCATTTTCAATATGTTTTTGGCTACTTGAGGCCACTTGCCCTTTCAAATAAATTTAATAATTAGCTTTTCCAATTCAGTGAAAATAGTTGCAATTTTAATTGGTGTTATTTTAAATCTGTAAATCCATTTGTATTGGATAGACATATTCATGACATTTTGTCATCCAGTCCATCAACAGGGAATATTATAGCATTTCTTTAGGTCTTCCTTGATATTCTTTATCAATGTTGTGTAGTTTTAGTATACAAGTCCTTTCCTTCTTTAGTTTGTTCCTAGATATTTGATTCTTTTAGTTGCTAAAGTAAATGTAATTATTTTCTTGATTCCCTCCCCAGATTGTTCTTTATTTGTGTACACAAATGCTACTGATTTTTGCATGTTGATCTTATATCCTGTCATTTTACTGAACATGTTAATTATCTCTAGAAACTTTGTTATAGATTATTCAGGGATTTCTATTTATAAGATAATGTCACATGCAAATAGTAAAATTTTATGTTTTTCCTTGTTAATTTGGATGCCTTTTATTTCTTTTTCTTGCCTAAGTGCTTGAGCAAGTACATATGACATAAGGTTAAATAAGAGGGGTGACAGTGGGCATCTTTGTCTTATTCCAGATCTTACAGGGAAAGTCTTTAGCATTTTACCATTTAATATGATGTCAGCTGTGGGTTTTCTCATATATACCTTTATCATGTAGAAGATTCCTTCTAGCCCTATTTTTGAAATGTTTTCATCAAGAAAGGATGCTGTATTTTGTCAAATGCTTTTTCTGCATCAATAAGATGATCATCTGATTTTTTTTCTCTTTTCATCACTTAATGTGTTGTATTACATTATTTGCTATTCTCATATTGAACCATCTTTGCATACTAGTGATGAAAAACAATTGGTCATTTGATCATTTGATAGGTTGTTGAATACAATTAGCAAATATTTTGTTTAGAATTTCAGCATCCAGATTCATTAGAGATATGTCTTTAGTTTTCTTTCCTTGTGGCATATTTAAGTGGCTTTTTTCTTAGGGTGATATTGGCATCATAGAATGAATTAGGCAATGTTCCTTCCACTTCTATGTTTTGGAAGAGTTTAAACAGGATTGGTGTTAGTTTTTCCCATAATGCTTGGTAGAATTTTGAATATTTTTTAGTTGGGATATTTTTGATGACAAATTCATTCTCATTAGTTGTGATAGGTATATTAGTATATCAGTTTCTCCTTTTTTCCATGAAGGCTACTTTTTTGTTTATAGAAATTTTTCTGCTTCATCTAATTTATCCATCATGTTGATATATATAATTTTTCAAATTATCCTCTTATGATTCTCTTTATTTCTGTGGTATCAGTGGTTATAACACCTCTCTCATATTTTAGTTTATATATTTGTTTTTCTTTTTTTTCTTTGTTAGTTTAGCTAAGGGTTTGCTAATTTTTTAATTTAAAAAAACTGCTTTTGTTTGTGTTAAATTTTCTACAGTGTTTTAAATTCTCATTTTCATTTAGTTCTTCTCTAAACTTTATCTCCTTCTTTATGCTTGCTTTGGGAATATTTTGTTGTTGTTTTACTAGTTCTTCCAGGTGTTCAGATAGGTATTCAATTTTAGTTCTTGCTTCTTTTTTAATATAAGCATTTATGGTTATAAATTTCCCTTTCAGGAGTGCTTTTGCTGTATCTCATAGGTTTTGATATGTTGTGTTTTCATTTTCATTCATTTCAAAGTAGTTCCTTATTTCTTTTGCAATTTTCTCTTAAACCATTTAATTGTTTAAGAATATGTTGTTTACCTTCTATGTTTTTCTGCCTATTCTGGTTCTCTGCCCCTTGTTTATTTAAAGCTTCATTCCATTGTGGTATGAGAAATTACTTTGCATAATTTCAACTCTTTCTGAATTCATTGAGACCTGTTCTGAGACTTAGCATGTGGTCTATGCTAGAGAATGATCCAGTGCATTCAAGAAAAATGTATATATTACTGTATTTGGGTGTAATCCACTGTCTATGTCTTTTAGTTCTAGATCTTGTAATGTATTTTTCAAGGTCTTTGTTTCTTTATTGACCCTCTGTTGAGCGGTTTTGCCTAATGGTGATAACGATTTATTAAATGGTATACCATAATTCTAGGGTCATCTATTTCTCCAGTTAGTTTTTCCAAAATTTGCCTCATGAATTTTGGAGCACCCTGATTATTTGCATAAGTGATTATGATGGTTCTTTCTTATTGAGAGTATCACATTTATTAATATACAATGTCCTTTTTTGTCTCTTACAATAGTTTAGTATTTAAAGTATATTTTTTCTAATATTAGTTTAGCTATTCCCATCCTTTTTTGTTTGTTTAATTTTGTATATAAAATCATTTATCAACTATTCACTTGCAACCTCCTTGTGTACCCAAGTTCAAAGTGAATTTATTTTAGACAACATATAGATGGGTCACATTCGCTTATACACTCTGCCAATCTGTGTCTTTTAATGGGAGAATTTAATCCAGTAATATTCAATATTATTACGTCAATGTTTACTTAAACTAGTAATTTTTCTTTAGGTTTATATATGTCACATTTTGTTTTTATTTCTCTTTTTAAGCTTTTAAAAAAATTTTGTTCAAGTATATCATCCATACATGGACATACATAAACAATAATGTATAATAAAAGTTGTGAACTTACAAAATAAACATGCATAACATCATACAAAGGTCCCATACATCATTCCACCATCAACACCTTGCATTGCTTCAAAACCTTTGTTACAAATTATGAAAGAATATCATCAAAATCTTAACACTAACCCTAGTCCAAATCTTATATTTGGTGTAATTTCTCCCAACATATTCTTATTAATAATCTTTCTTTCTACACTCCCCTCCAACCCCCTCTCCCTGTTATTTTCCTTTCAACATGCAGAACTCCTTTTAGTATATCTTGAAGGGAAGGATTCTTGTTGAAAAACTCTCTTAATTTCTGTTTATCTGTGACTGTTTGAATAATCAAACCTTTTTGAATGCAAGCTTTGCTGGATACAGAATTTTTGCCAGGCAATTTGTATTCTTTTAACACCTTAACTATGTCATACCACTGCCTTGTAACATCCATGTTTTCACATGAGAAATCATCCCTTAATCATATTTCACTTCTCTTTTATGTGATGGATCTCTATTCTCTTGCTGTTTTCAGTGCTTTGTCTTTGTCT
>JAQZBX010066915.1:0-16031 GCA_029593785.1 Cabassous unicinctus
ACAAACTTTTGGTTTTGTTGATTCTATTGGCTTTTTGTTCTCAATTTTATTTATTTCTCCTCTGATCTTTACTATTTCTTTCCTTTGGCTTGGTTTGGGATTAGTTTGCTGTTCTTTTTCTAGATCCTCCAGATTCAGTTAGATCTTCAATTTTAGCTCTTTCTTCTTTTTTAATGTAAGCAGTAAGGGCTATAAATTTCCCCCTCAGCACTGCCTTTGCAGTGTCCCATAGGTTTTGTTATGTTATATTCTCATTTTCATTTATCTCAAGATATTTGCAGAACTCTCTTGCAATTTCTTCTTTGACCCATTGATTATTTAAGAGTATGTTGCTTAATCTCCATATATTTATGAATTTTCCCTTTTTCTGTCCATTATTTATTTCTAGCTTCATTTCATTATGATCAGAAAAAATGTTTGTATAATTTCAATCTTTTAAAATTTATTATGACTTGTCTTGTGACCCATTATATGATCTATCTTGGAGAAGGATCCATGAACACTTGGAAAGAAAGTATATCCTGCTGTTTTGGGGTGCAATGCTTATAGATGTCTGTTAGGTCTAAGTCATTTAGCACATTATTCATGTTCTCTCTTTCTTTATCCTCTGTCCAGATGTTTTATCCAGTACTGAGAGTGGTGTATTGAAGTCTCTGACTAATATAGAGAAATCTATTTCTCCCTTCAATTTTACCACTGTGTGCCTCATGTATTTGGAGCTCCCAGGTTAGGTGCATAAATATTTAGTATAGTTATTTCTTCTTGTAAATTGCCCCTTTTATGAATATATTATGACCTCCTTCATTCCTTATAATAGTTTTGCATGAAACCCATTTTGTCTGATATTTGTATTGCTACTCCAGCTCTTTTTTGGTTACTATTTGCATGGAATATCTTTTTCCAGCCTTTCACTTTCAATCTGGTTGTGTCCTTACATATGAGGTGGGTCTCTTATAGGCAACATATCAGATCACTGTCTTAGGGTTCTCTAGGGAAACAGAATCGACAGGAGATATCTGTAAATAATATGGGCTTTTATAAAATTCTGACACACGGCCATGGGGATGCACAAGTCCAAATTCCACAGGCAGGCTGCAAACCTGTGGCTATGTTGAAGGACCTTGATGAGTTTCCAGGAGACGTTGGCTGTCCAAATCGAGCTGGAAAATTCTCTCTTCTTCTGTGTGTCTTCTTGAGTGAGTGTCAGTTTATATCAGCCCACCAAGGGGGTTGGGGACTAAACCATGATTCACTACCTATTGATGTGGTCAAATCAAAGGCCCTAAATTGATTTAATTAAGTAAACTTAAAATCTTTGATTTTTATATAATTAAAGGATATCACACCCAGAGGAACAGACCAGTTTACAAATATGATCCTTTTCTTTTTAGGGTTCATAAATAATCTCAAACTGCCACACTCCACCCTCTGAATTCCAAAAAAGACATTACAATATTTCAAAAAACTTTAAATCAGTAACAGTTCTAAGTACAAAATCATATCACAATCAGTTTAAAGAAATATAGTTTGTTTTGGGACATAGTCCTGTCTGGCTGTAGAGCTCTGAAACTTATGAAAAAATTTATCTGCTTCCGATATACAAAGGGACAGACAATGCAAAGGATAAACATTTGCATTACCATAAAGAGAAATTGGGAAGGAAACATGAGTCACATGTCTCCTACAATTCCTTAAAACTGCAAGGCATTCTTCATTTGACTTCAAAGTCTGAGAGTCATTCTCAAGATGATGGTTTCTTCTCCCTGGGGCCTCATGAGGACCCACCCTTTCCACAGGCTTGCCCAAGTGTCATTTTCTCAGTTCCACACTCATCAAGCATTTGTGTGGAGACCAAGCTCCAGACCTCACCCTCCAAGAAGGGTCATGGCCACTCCTTCCCCAATCTCTGGGTACAGCCTCAGCCCCCCTAGCACAGTGAGTTGACAGCAACATTCTCCCTAATCTCTAATTTACAGGCCCAACTCTCTCAGAGCAATAAGTTGGCAACCTGGCTCTCCTTAATATGTGAGGGATAAGCCCAACCCTCTCAGACCTATGGAGTTTTGACCTCACTCTCCCTAACCCACGGGGAATGTGCCCCACCCTCTCTTTAGCCTGGGGCAGCAAAACCTTCCCTGAATAGTGGGCTGGAACACCCCCCCTTTAACTGCTGGGGCAATCTCACCCTCTCTCTGTACACATGGGTGGGGTTCCTCTCTTGGCTGAAGGATAAGTCTTAATTCTAGATCTCAGCTTCCATGATTTTCCTCATAAAGCCATTTTCCTTTCCACCTCTCCCCTGCATGTCCCTTTAAGTACAGGTTGACAGTGGTTTTGTTCATACAACTCTTCCAAAAAGCTTGTTGGTTTAGCATGCCGAAAGGAGGAGTCCAAGTCATCAGACAATAAGACTTTCCTGTAGCTGTAAGCTTTTATCCCAAATAAATACCCTTTTAAAAGCCAAGAGATTCCTGATACATTGCATCTGCACCCCTTTGGCTGACTAAGACATTATTGTAAAGGCATTCCTTACTTCATACATTTTGCCCTTCAGCTCTCTGTTGTCATCTTGTTTTATTGTCTGTCTTCTTACCTTTTAGTTTACCATTCCTAATAATCATTTCTACACTCATCTCCAAACTTCTCTCCCTGTTTTTTTTTTTTTCCTTTCAGGCTGCAGTACTCCCTTTAGTATCTCTTGTAATCCTCATCTTTTTTTTATAAACATATTCTATCAGTTTTTGTCTGTGAAGACTTTCAACTCATCCTCATCTTTGAAGGATGGTTTTGCTGGATATAGAATTCTTGACTGGCAGTTTTTCTCTGTCAATACCTTAAATACACTTTCTTCTTTCCTCCATGATTTCTGATGAGAGATGGGCACTTAATCTTATTGAGTTTCCATTGTGTGTTAGGCTTTGCTTTTCTCTTGCTGCTTTCAGAATCCACTCTTTCTCTCTGATGTTTGTCATTCTGAATAGTAAGCGTTTCAGGGTATATCTATTCAGATGTATTCTGTGTGGGGTGTTGTCCTTCTTTAATATTGGTATTTATGTGTTTTATAAGGGTTGGGAAATTTTTGTTCATTATTTCCTCAAATATTCATTCTGCCCCTTTCCATTCTCTTCTCTTTCTGGGACATCAATAATGTGTATGTTTGTGTCTTGTGCTGTTGTTCAATTACCTGAAACTCCACTGCAATTCTTCTTTTCTCCTCTCTGCTGTTCACCTGTCTTTTCCACATCTGATATTCTGTCTTTGAAATCACTAATTCTGACTTTGAGCAATTCAAATCTGCACTTATGTACCTCTTTTGTATTTTTAATCTCATCCATCATGTCTTTCATTCCTGTAAAGTCTGTTACTTTTCTTTGCAGTCTTTCAAATTGTTCCTTTTGCTCACTCAGTGTCTTCTTAAAAGCATTCATCTCTTCTGTCATATTTTCTGTGACTGCTTTTAATTGATTTGGGAGAGTTGTATGATTATCACTGATTAATTATCTTAAATTCTGTATCTCTTCAGGGTATTTGGTTTGTTCCTTTGGCTGGGCCATCTCTTCCTGTTTCCTAGTATGGCTTGTAATTTTTTGCTGACATCTAGGCATCTGAATATGTTGGTGAATTTTATTCTGATGGCCAATTTCTCTCTCTTGCCCATTGTTTTGTTTTGTTTTTCCACAACTCTTCTTTGATATTACTTTCAACTTATGCTAAGTTTTTAAAATTGCCCAGCTTAAGTTATCATAATCTGGCTAGGGACTCACTCATTAATGGGGTGCAGATTTTCTCCCTTGGGTTAGGTACAGAAAAAACTGAAAACAGTTTTTGTCCATGCAATTTCCAGACTGGCCAGCAGATAGTGCTCATCAGTGCACCTCTCCAGGGAAGTGTTTCAGTCTTGGCTTTCCTGTGTTCCTGTGCTGAATCTCCAGAGCAGAGATTCCTGCTGGCCAAATTCACTGAAGAAAATCCTCTTCTCTCCCCCTCCCTTTCTTCTTGAAACAGATGACAAGGAGGAAGATGTGTGTTCCTCTCTCAGTCAGCTGCAGTGATCCAGGGGTTTTACCCCAGCTTAATATCTTTGAGTGAAGGAGGGGAACCTTCCCTGGCTGCTGTGGTGTCTTGGTAACATGTTTGTTGTACTGAGCTCTTTGTCTCTCTGTCCCTCACCCTCCTGGGAGTTCTTTTGCACTGTCCTGCTCTGCTGACCCCCAGAGCAGGTCCCTCTGAGTGCTCTTTGGCTCTTTCTCCATTGTTTTCATAAGAGCATTGAGCCCTGCCTCTAATTTTTAAATTTAGGCTGTAGTTAGTCATAAAATTGGCTTTGCAAAGCCTGGTCAGTTTATGTAAAATAGGCAAAGTGGTGGAACAGCCAGTGGTCTTATCTTAAGAACTTATGAATGGGTGTACAGTGGTTGAGAAATGAAGTCCGTTGTTTTTATTTTTTTCCTGGGATATATGAGTATGAGGAAGCTGATATTGCAAGAGTCATATCTTAAAAAGTCTGTGAAGTATATCTTGTTTTTGTTAAGTAGATTTATTTATTTTGTAAGTAATAAATATCTGTTGTGCAATTCATGGTTTCGATTTAAACTGTCACACCATCAACATATACACGACTATCCTAGCTATTAATGGAGACCTTTTTTGTTTTATTTTACTAGCCCTCTCTTCTGGTGGATTCTAAGCCTAAGCTAAGGTATAGACCATTATCTCCTGGGAATATGATGCATCCAATTTTGAAACATTGTCCATGGTTAGTGATCTTCTGTCATGTTTGTAAAGGTAGAAATTTTGACTTCTTCAAGAAGAATTCCTTGTTTATTTGTTTGTTTTTTCCTTTTGAATTATCTTTTTAAAATCATCTAATGTGGGAATGAACTCATAGCAGGATTTAAGGGTAAATATCTCATACTAGCCAATTATGAGTCAACCACAAAGACAAAGTTTATTTATTTAAGTTTGAAACATGTCCCATATGTCTCATATTATATTTAAACACTCATAGATAATCATTTTGATATTGATTGTTCCATTTTGTCAGTGACTGAATAATTAGTCCCAATATAGTGATTATTAATGATGAATCTTGAAAGTACTCTGACTAAGGAGTGGAGTGTATATGAACAATTTTAAGTCTTAGAAGATCAGGTAGAATAAAATAATCTAGAAGATATAGAACAAAAACTTGAAAATTAGCATATTGCAATTAGTAGCCTCTTGCATCTTGGCAGTTTTGTTCTGATGGTCATGGACAGAAGCAGTCTACTTCATGAAGTTATTGGCTTATTTCAATGGTCTTCGGCAAGTACTCCAATCCTGTGTACCATATGCTTCTGAAGATATGCTAGAGAACATTAATTAATATAGTTTTTTGTTTGTTTTTATTGTTTTGTTTTAACTTTTCCTGTTGGAAAACATAAAATGTTGTTTTAACTGAGAAACTTGTATCAAAGGACCAATCCATTGGAGTTTTACTTCTGGGTTAGTTAATAAGAGTTTCTGTTAACTTCAAAGTCAATCAAATATAGTCTTCCTCTGAGACTACATTTCAAAATGCCCAATTATATAATATCACTTAGAACCTGGGTAAGCAACCATCCAGGGATGGTGATCTATTTTTTTTTTTTAATCAGAGAAGTTGTATGTTTATGGAAAAATAATGTAAAATTACAGTGTTCCCATATACCCCCCTTATTATGAACATTTTGAATTAGTGAGGTACCTTTGTTACAATTGATGAAAGAATATTATAATTGTACTATTAACTATAGTTCATAGCTTTCTTAGGGTATATTTTCTCATATACCACTCTATTATTATCAACTTACATTTGTGTGGTATATTTGTTAGAGTTCTTGGAAAAATATTTTTTTAATTTTACTATTAACTATAATCCTTCATTTACAATAGGGTTCACTATGTTGCACATCCTATATTTTATCTCTTAATTTTTATTCTGGTAACATATAAGCAACCAAAATTTCCCCCTTTTAACCAGTTTCACATATATAACATTGACATTTATTACATTCACAATGTTGTGCTACCATCACCACCATCCATTTCCAAATTTTACAATCAATCCAAATTGAAATTTGGTACATTAAGCATTAACTCCCCATTCTCTACACCCAATCCAGCCCCTAATAACATATATTCTAGATTCTAACTATATAATTTTGCTTACTATAAATATTAAATATCAGTGAGATATTACAATATGCATCCTTTTGTGTCTGGTTATTTCACTCAACATAATGTTTTCAAGTTTAATACAGGTTGTGACATGAATCAGAATTTCATTCTTTTTTAACATTGAATAATATTCCATTATATTTATATGCCACATTTTTTATCCATTCATTGGTTGATGGACATTTTGGATGCTTCCATCTATTGGTAATTATGCTTAATGCTGCTATGAACATACCTGTGCAAGTATCTGTTGGAGTCCCTGCTGTCAATTCCTTTGGGTGTATACCTAGTAGAGGGATTGCTGGGTCTTATGGAAGTTGTATACTTAGCTCCCGGAGCTATTCCAAACTGCCTTTCATAGCAGTTGCATCATTTTACATTCTCACCAGCAACAAATGACGGTTCCTATTTCTCCACATCTTTTCCACCATTTGTAATTTTTTTTTTTTAATATTAGCTATTCTAGTGAGTGTGAAATGATATTTCAATGTGGTTTTGATTTGCATTTCTCTAATAGCTAGTGGTGTTGAGCATCTTTTCATGTGCTTTTAGCCATTTAAGTTCCTCTTTAGAAAAATGTCTATTCAAATCTTTTGCACACTTTTTAATTGTGTTGTTCATCTTTTTATTGTTAAGTTATAGTATTTTTTATTATATTCTGTATAGTAAACCTTTATTAGATATGTGGATTCCAAATATTTCCTCTAATTGTATAGGTATCTTTTCACTTTCATGATGCCCTCTGTGGCCGTTGGGCAGTTTGATGTAATTATGAATTCCAAAAATATAATTGGATCATGCTTGTACACTGATCTGCTAATCTGGGCATGATTAAGTTATGATTAGGGCGTTGACTAGGCCAAGTCAGTAGGGCGTTGAGCCCCACCCCTTGGTGGGTGAGGAATCGAATATAAAAGGCAAGGCAGAGAACAGAGTAGAAGCAGTCTTTTGAGAAGCAGTTTTGATGTTGGAAAGAAGGCTCCAGGAGAAGAGAAGCAAGCCATTCGCTTGATCGTCTACAGCTGAACTTGTGGAGGAAACAGGAGCTAAGCCCAGAGAGAAATGCAGCTCCAGGAAGAGAGGAACCACAGAAGCCTGA
Organism: Cabassous unicinctus; assembly: GCA_029593785.1. Classification (NCBI taxonomy): domain Eukaryota; kingdom Metazoa; phylum Chordata; class Mammalia; order Cingulata; family Chlamyphoridae; genus Cabassous; species Cabassous unicinctus. The sequence goes on from JAQZBX010066915.1 coordinate 7,298, forward strand.
ACCCTGACAAACGCTGGCAGCTGTCTTGCTCTAACACGTGGCAATGGACTGTGGTGAGAGAAGAAACTTAACGCTTTATGGCCTGGTATCTGTGGACTTCTACCAAATAAATACCCTTTATAAAGACCAACCCATTTTTGGTATTTCACATTAGCACACCTTTGGCTGACTAATACACCCTCCTTGGGTGCAAGAAAAAAATTTTAAATTTTGATATTTATCTATTTTTTGTTGCTTGTGCTTTGGCTATAAAGTCTAAGAAACCATTGTCTAAGCACAAGGTCCTAAGGATGCCTCTGTACATTTTCTTCTAGAAGTTTTATTGCCCTGGTTCTTATATTTAAGTCTTTAGTCTATTTTGAGTTAATTTTTGTATATGATGTGAAATAGGAGATCTCTTTCATTCTTCTGCATATGGATATCCAGTTCTCCCAGCAGCACTTGTTGAAGAGACTATTCTTTCCTAACTGAGTGGACTTGTTAGCTGGGTCAAAAATCAATTGACCCCCATATTACATGTATTCTTCCCTCTCTTTCCCCTCAGAACCTCTGGTGACCACTGCCTTTATATCAATGTTAAAATTCTTCCATAACTAGAGTAATAATAAGTCTACTTTAGTCCATTTTCCATTCCCCGATCTTGAGGATTTGGGGATGGTGATACCCACTCTGTTTCTAATTGAGAGGGGACTTAGATCCCATAGGGCAGATGGATCAACAGGTGTAATATGAGGACATTTTCAGGACATTGGAATTGTCCTGCACGACATTGCAATGACAGATACAGGCCATTATATATTTTGTCATAACCTACAAAATTGTATGGGACAGAGTGTAAACTGTGATGTGAACTATAGTTCATGGTCAGTAATAATGCTTCAATATGTTTTCATCAATTTTAAAAATTGTACCACACTAATGAAGGATGTTGTTAATGTCGGAAAGTGTGGGAGGGGTAGGGAATGGGGCATATGGGAATCCCCTATATTTTTATGTAACATGTATGAAATCTAAAGCTTCTTTAAAAATAAAAATTAAAAATTATTTTTAAAACATCATTTGGCCATAGATTTGAGGGTCTATTTGTGAACTCTCAATTTGATCCCACTGGTCTTTATATCTATCCTTCTGCCAATATCATGCTGTTTTGAAAACTGTAGTTCTGTAATAAGTTTTAGAGTCAGGAAATGTGAGTCCTACAACTTTGTTCTTTTTAAAGAACTTTTTGGCTATTCAAGGCCCATTACCATTCCAAATAAATTTGATAATTGGATTTTCCACTTCTGCAAAGTAGGATGTTGGGATTTTGATTGGGATTGCATTGAGTCTGTAAATCATTATGGGTAGAACTGACATCTAAACAATATTTAATCTTCCAAACAATGGAATGTACTTCCATTTATTTAGATCTTTGTTAGCAAAGTTTGGTAGTTTTCCATGTTTAAGTCCTTTATATCTTTTCTTAAATTTATTGCTTAGTATTTGAGTCTTTTAGTTGCTATAGTAAATGGAATTTGTTTCTTGATTTCCTCCTCAAAACACTCATTACTAGTATATAGAAATACTACTGATTTAAGGGTATTGATTTTATACCTCACCACTTTGCTAAATTCATATATTACCTCTAGTATCTTTGTTGTAGATTTTTCAGGACTTTCTTTATATAGGATCAGGTCTTCTGCAAATAGTGAATGTTTTACTTCTTCATTTTCAATTCGGATGCATTTTATTTCTTTTTCTTGCTTAACTGTTCTGGCTAGAACTTCCAGTATATTGTTAACGTTGAATAACAGTGGTGACAGTGGGCATCCTTGTCTTGTTTCAGATCTTAGAGGGAAAGCTTTCAGTCTTTCACCATGGAGTACAATGTTAGCTGTGGCTTTTTCATGTTTGCCATTTATCATGTTGAGAAAGTTTCCTTCTATTCCTATTTTTCTAAGTGATTATATCAAGAAAGGATGCTGGCTTTTTTCAAATAATTTTCCTGTATCAGTGGAGTTAATCATGTTTTTCCCATTGTTATGTTAATGTTTTGTATTACATTAATTGATTTTCTTATGTTCAACCACCCTTGCATACCTTGCATAAAACCCACTTCATCATGGTGTATAATTCTTTTAATGTACTGTTGGATTCAATTTGAGATATTTTGTTAAGGATTGTTACATTTATATTCATAAGAGTAATTTGTCAGCAATTTTCCTTTCTTATACAAGGAATATTTGGAAGGCTAAATATTGATGATGTCAATTCTACCCATAATGATTTACAGACTCAATGCAATCCCAATCAAAATCCCAACATCTTTTATCTGACTTCAGTGTTAGAGTGAGGTTAGTTGGCCTCATAAGATGAGATAGGAAGCATTCACTCCTTTTCAAATTTTTGGAAGCATTTGAGCAGGACTGATATTAATTCTCCTTGGAATGTTTGGTAGAATTTCCTTGTAAGCCATCTTGTCCTGGGCTTTTCTTCATTGTTTTGATGACTGTTGCAATCTCTTTACTTGTAATTGGTCTGTTGAGATATTATATTTCTTCTAGAGTCAGTGCAGTTTGTGTGTGTCTAGAAATTTGTCCATTTCATATAGTTTATCAATTTGTTGGCATGCTATTCTTCATAGTATCCTCATACGATCCTTTTTATTTTTGTGGGATCGATAGTAATGTCCCCTTTTATTTCTGATTTTATTTATTTGCATCTTCTCTCTTTTGTTCTTAGTCAGTCTTGCTAAGGGTTTGTCAATTTTATTTATCTTTTCACAGAACAAACTATTAGTTTTGTTAATGCTCTCCATTGTTAGTTTATTCTCTATTGCATTTATTTCTTGTCTAATCTTTGTTATTTCTTTCCTTCTGCTTGCTTTGGGTTTAGTTTGCTGAGTTTTTTTTTCTAGTTATTCCAGGTGTGTAGTTATGTCTCTGATTTTAGCTGTTTCTTCTATAATTGTAGAGGTGCTTATTTCTTCCTTCACTTTTTCCAGTGTTCACCTCATGTAATTTGGGGCACCATGGTTAGGAACATGAATATTTATGAAAGTTCTTCTTGGGGTGGAGTGCCCCTTTTATTAATGTATCATGTCCTTCTTTGTCTCTTATAACAGCTTTTGACTTAAAGTATATTGTGTCCAATATTAGAAAACTTACCCCAGCTCTTTTTTAGTTATTATATGCATATATAGTACATATATTATATGCACCTTTTTCCATCCTTTTACTTTCAACCTATTTGTATCTTTGGGCCTAAAGGGAGTCTCTTTTAAACACCATGTAGTTCGAGCATGCTTTTTAATCCATGCTGCAAACCTGCGTCTTTTGATTGGGGAGTGCAGCAGTTTGGCAGTTTGATGAAATTACGAATTCCAAAAATAGATTTTGGAGTATGCTTGTAAACTGGCGTGCTAATCTGGGCAAGATTAAATTATGATTGGGGCGTTGAGCCTCACCCCTTGGTGACTGGGGAATCAAATATAAAAGATATGGCAAAGGACAGTGTTGGAGTAGTTTTTGAGTTGGAGTTGTGATGCGGAGTCTTGAGCTGGAGCCCCAGAAGTAGCGTACAGAGGAACTTGGTCGTGAGGAAGGAGAGAAGGCCCTGGGAACAGAAGCAAGCCGTTTGCCTGATAGTCTACAGCTGGCCTGTGTCACAAAGCCAGCCTGAGCCCAGAGAGAGACAAACTCCAGGAAGAGAGGAACCCAAGAAGCCTGAACCCTGGCAAACATCGGCAGCTGTCATGCTCTAACACATGGCAACAGATTTTGCTGAAGAAAGAAACTTATGCTTTAGTCCTGGTAACTGTAAGCTTCTACCCCAAATAAATACCCTTTATAAAGACCAACAGATTTCTGGTATTTTGCCTTGGCACCCCTTTGACTGACTAATACAGGGAGTTTAATACATTTAACTTTCAGTATTATTACTTTACAGGCAGTACTTATTTTCAAGCATTTTGTCCTTTGGTTTATATTGACATACATATTTTTTTTGTTCTGTTTTCCTTTATTGCAAAATCCTTTCTTGTATATTTGATCTTTTGGGATATATCTGACTATGCCTTTCTCGTTTCTATTACTGCATATTTTTAAAATATTTTCTTTGTGTTTTCCTTGGTGTTTGTATTACAAAACCTATGTCTGTAAATTACCAATTTTAAAAGATAGCTAATTAGCTTCAATAACATGCATGTTCTCTGCTTCCCTATCCTTCTGTTCCCTTCTTTACATTGTTTTTTCCAACAGTACATCTTTATATTTGCTGTGCCCATTGTCAAGAAACATGTCATTTTCTTGTTCATTTGTATTCTGTTATCAGAATTAAAGAGTAGAGTTGTATATTGAGGATACAGTACTATTAAATTTTGCATTTACCCTTTGGGTTCCTTTTACTGAAGATCTTCATTTCTTTACACTACTCCAAGCTACTCTTTCCTATCTTTTCCTTTTAACCTTCCTTTAGTAATTTTCATAGGGCATGACTTTTTTTGATGAATCCTCTCTCTGTTTATCTGTGACTATTTTAAACTCTCCCTCATTTTTAAGTAAAGTTTTGTCAGATAAATAATTTTTGGCCTGCACTTTTTATCTTTCAGTACCTTAAATATATCATACTACTGCCTTCTTGCCTTCATGATTTCTGATGAGATATCAGCACTTATTCTTTTGTGGATTCCTTGTATGACACAAATCTCCTTTCTATTACTTCTTTCAGAATTCTCTCTTTACCTTTGGAATTTGACATTATGATTAGTATGTCTCTTAGAGTAGGTCTATTTGGGTTTTTTCTGTTTGGAGCATGTTGCACTTCTTAGAAATGTAAACTTATGACTTTCATAAGAGTTGGGAAATTTTCAGCCATTATTTTCTCAAATGTTCTTTCTGCCCTATTCCCTTCTTTTCTCCTTCTGGGACACCGATGATGCACATCTTTTTGCCCTTTGTGCTGTCACTCAGATCCCTGATACACTGCTCAAATTTTTCTATTCTTTTCTCTATCTGTTCTTATGACTATGATTCCAATTGCCCTGTCTCTTAGTTCACCGATTATATCTTCTGCATGTTCAAATCAGCTTTTATATGACCCTAATGTATTTTTAATTTCCATTATTATGCCTAGTATCCCCATATTTTCTGTTATGTTTCTTTTTGAAATTTCAATTTTTCTCTTTATACTCACAATTGTCTTTTGAATATCCATATTTTCCTTTATTTCCTTGAATTGATTTGGATTTGTTTGAATTTCTTTTATTAATTGCTCTAAATTCTGTGTTTCTTTCAAAGCTTTAATTTGTTCTCTTGAGCCATCTCTACCTGTTTCTTATTATGTCTTTTACTTTTTTGCTGATGTCTGGGCATGTGATTATTTTGATGTGTTAACTCTGAAGAGCAGTTTCTCCTTCTTGTCTAGGGTTTAATTGTTGATTTGCTTAGTGTTAAGGTTCTTCTTTGATTCTTGTTCCCACTTATTCTGGACCTTTAGAGTTTAGTGTTTAACTGTTCAGATTTTCTCAGTTTTCTTTCATCTGATTCTTACCCTGGATATGCAGTACAATTTTTAAGATTGCACTTGTGTAATTATTTCACCTGCAGGAGAAAGCTTCCTTTTTTCTCTTCCTTTCCAGGAATATTGGTCTGTTCTGCTTGTTTTATTGATGAATTCTCACCTAAACTCTTATTATTTGTTTAAATTCTCTCCTCACTCGGTGCCCCGTTTCTCTTAGACTTTTCCATTCCAAGACCCATACTATCTTGTAGAAGCTCAGTCAAAGCTCCTTTTTTCTGAGACTTTTCTGCCTCTGATTTTTCCCCCATTGAGGTTTCCCACTCTGGGGACCCAGATGGGGTCAATACAGAAGGGTGGGTCAACCCAGAAATTTCCATTTTGCAAATTCAGGTTGGATTGAGTGTGCACACTTCTTGCCAACAGTTCTGCACCAGTGTTTATTTTTTTTCCTGATATTCTTTTGTATGCAGCACTCCTCAGCGGCTTGTGTTCTGTCCTACTCTCTGCCATCTTGGGCCTCTGTGACTGGATATGCGTGGGCTCTAAGTCACTGCTGTGAGAGGCTCTGTAGTCAGCAGCAGGAGGGATCTGGGCATGCTTCCTCTGTGTGAATCCCAAGCTGCATGCGACCAAGTGCGGGGTAGGGGTCCAGACTGGTGTATCAGGAATGAAATCTCCTACATAACTTTGGAAATAATTTTTCTTTTTCTTTGATTCAGCATTTGTAGTGTCCTTCTCCAGTCTCTATCATCCTCCAAAGTTCCAACCAACTGGGATTTGTCCTTTTATTAGTTAATTCTGATGGGAGACTTTTCCAGAGGATGTCTTATATCGCCATGTTGATGACATCACTCCCATATTTGTTTTTGATAAGACTAAAAAGCTATCTTTATTTTATTCTATTTCCCTAAATTATCAAAATTGGCAATAATATAATCTTCTATTGAGTTATCACATATAATTAATTCATATGAATATAAATAGTAACTATTCTGGTAGTAGGGATGTGTTATAGAAAGTGAGAACATATACAAAATCTCTAAGCCAGTTATTTATCCTATAAAGATTCCTCTGAATTTCATCAATTGACAATTATACTTAAACTCAGAAAGAAAATCTTTTTACTAAACATTTCTTACATCAGTTTTCATACATAAAAATGAATGCATCTTTCAACCTGAAAAGTATACAATCGTTGAAACATATTTACATAAATTCAGTGAATGAGAAAGAAAGTGTTAGTAATGATTTGCCAGAAGTGGGATATCAGGGTGGAGATAGAGAAGAAAATATATGTGTCATAGGGTAATGGTTACCCAAAGGATACCGAGCCTTAAGCAGAGCTATATGGGGCATTATCCATTAGTCTGCCCGTGAAGGAGGGGAAAGGAAGATCTGGGCTCAGTTCATGTATATGTAAAGAAACAGAAAACCATTGAAATGGTCCAGATTTGCTAAAGATGTGCTCTGGTCTAGACCATAAGCTTATCTCCTAGAGAGCAAATGAAGATGAGCCATTCCAGAAAATTAACTCCTAAACCTACGTCTGAGGTATGGTGTCAGCAACACCATGTACAATACCAGTGTTACCATTCACGAAGTGCAAATAAGCTTGCAAGGTGGCAGGTTACATGAAGACTGGCTGCACTTCACTTCAAAGACTGTTAAGATCAAGAGCAATGTGCCTTGGAGAAGTAAGGAGGGGCTGGGATCATCATCTTACAACTGAAGAAGCTCAGACACATCATTTAAACATTCTTTACTTCAGTTTACTCCACTGTGAGTCATTATCAAAACCTATCTCATTGAGTTCTTAAGAGGACACTGAGTATGGTATGTATTTAGAGCACTGTTATTCCTTCCTTCATTAATTCATTCAGCAGATATATATTGAGTGCTTACTGCTTAAGATATAGTGAGGTACAAAAGAAGGAAATTCCTGCAGCTTATACTCTAGTGGGAGGAGAACAATACTAAATAGGAAGCAAGCAGTAAAACAGAAGATAGTGATAAACTAAAGTAAGATAATATGATGAAAATTGAACATGCATCTATTTTAGAATGCCTAGGAAGGTCATCATAACCTTAAAGTGATGCCGAATTATAAGGATCCAGCCGGATATAGATTATTGTGAAGAGTACAACAATAGAAAAATATCAAGTGCAAAGGGCCTGAAGTGGGTACATATATGGTATGTCTGAGGAACCAAAAGATCACAGTGCCCTGATTTTCCTGCAGCTTCAAGCATAATGGAAACTAATCTCTGCTGATCTCAGCCAGATCTCACCATGGCTGAACTCATGGTGTTTTGCCAGCCAAAGCCTAGGCTCTTCCTTCCACAACTGGCCAGAGCTTAAAAGTAAGACTTTATGTATATTGAGTAGTCTTCTCTGGGCATTCTCCTTGAGATTATTAAATAAATGCTGAGGCCTGAGAAGCAGCAGTTTTTGAAGGGAAAAAATCAGTTATTGGCCTCAAAGAAGTGTAACCAAAAGTTGGTATTTATCTGTTGGACTTCATAAATGAATCTGTATTTTAGTCACACAGGCACACAACAAAACATTGATTTTTGTTTTCTCTAATAAAAATACAGACCAGGGAGCAGGTGTGGCTTAAGTTATTGAGCACCTGCTTCCCACATGGGAGGTCCTGAGTTTGGTTCTTTGGTTCCTGGTGCCTTCTACAAACAAACAAACAAAAAAAAACAGCAAGCAAACAAACCAAATAACCAACTCAGGGGAGTTGATGTGGCTCAGTGGCTAAGCACCGGTTCCCCACATATGAGGTCCAGGGTTCAATCCCCAGTCCCAGTACCTCACACACATACACACACAAAAAAAAAACCAGAAGTCTGAGTTTACTTCTTTTTTTTTTAATCTTTATTTTTAAAAGATACTTATATTTTATAAATGCTACATAAAAAATATAGGGGATTCCCACATGCCCCACTCCCCACATCTCCCACATTTTCCTACATTAACAACATCCCTTATTCATGTGGTACATTTGTTACAACTGATAATCACATTTTGGAACATTGCCACTAAGCATGGATTATAGTTTCATTATAGTTTACACTCTTTCCCACCCAATTCTTTAGGTTATGGTAAGATATATAATGGCCTGTATCTGTCATTGCAATGTCATTCAGGACAATTCCCAAGTCCCAAAAATCCCCTTGTATTATGCCTGTTTTTACCTCTCCCTGACCTCAGAACCTCCAATGTTCACTTC
>JAQZBX010066916.1:0-16032 GCA_029593785.1 Cabassous unicinctus
CACCGCTCAGGCCAGCGTGCCCTCACAAGGAGGCCTCGGGACGCGAACCCGGGCCTCCCATATGGTAAACGGGGGCTCTATCCATTGAACCACACCCGCGTCCCTGACTTATGTATTTGACTGCAGTCAAAAGGGGAAATTTAAGGTTGTTTATATGTTACTAGAATAAAGAATTTTTAAAAAACCACAATGGTCTGCATTAGGCCATCAGTGTAAACCATGGACTAGCGTTAATAGTACAATTATAGGGAAGCGGATGTGGCTCAGTCGATAGGGCTCTGGCAAGCCAGCCCGTGTGGCATGGTGAGCTGACGCAGCAAGACGACCCAACAAAGGGAAACAAGCAGACACAGAAAAACGCAAAAAGCAAATGGACACAGCGAGCACAAGCAGCAAGGGGGGGATAAATAAATAAATAAATCTTAAAAAAAAATAGTACAATTATATTAATTCTTTCATCAATTGTAGCAAATGTACTACACTAAAGCAAGGTGTTAATAAGGGGGGAATAGGAACTATTTTCTACATGATTTTTCTGTAAACTTACTTTTCTAATTTAAAAAACACGAAACTAAAGCTATCTAATCTAGTCCCACAATAATTTGATATTTTTATTGGGGCCACATTGACTTTACAGATTTACTTTGAGAGGAGGTACAGCACCCACTCCGTGGTGTCTCTCTCATCCATTTGACCCCCTTTCTTCCCCAGGAGATGTGCTCCCAGAGCAGATGGCGAGGCAGTGGGGAATGCAGGGGAGGGAAGGAACCCCAGCAAGGGTGTGGGCTTCGGCCGAGGCCCTGGAGGGCAGCTCCAGCCTGAGCCCCTCTGGGGCTCTGCAGTGTGACTTAGAAGTCGGGCTCCGGGAGGAGCACTAGCCTTGTCAGCCACCCCCATGTACCCTCCACCAAGCTAAGAGATAAATCCTGCCTGCATCATTGAAACCCCATGTGCCTCTCCTAATCACATACCTCTACGTACCCAGAGGAAACAGAATTTGGCATCCGTTATTCCCATGCATTTCTTTGTATTTTACTAATGCATCTATGTCTTTAAACAATATGTAGCATTGTTGCATGTTTCTAAGTTTTATATTACTATTATCATATTGTATCTGTACTTCCACATCTTGCAGCATTATACTTGAGAGAGTCATTTGTGTTGATAGTTGTCAATATATTTTCACTGTTATATAATATTCCATACAATAATTACACCACAGTGTACTAAAATAAAAAGAGTGGGGTCTCTGGAGTCACACTGCCTGCTGGCCTAGTCACTTACTGGCTTTGTGACTTTGGGTAATCTCCTTAATCTCTCTCTATGCCTTGGTGCTCCCATCTGGAAGATGGGGCTCATATCAATATCTGTATCTTAGAGCCATGGCAGGGAATTAGCTAAACAAATTTATTTAGAGGCTCACAGTGTGCACAATGGGGACAGTGTCTTATTACCTGGCATGTCTGGCAAGACATGTATGGCTCCTCTACCTCCGCCCCAGCCCACTGCTTCTGACCCTTGGCTGACCTTTGCTCCTACACCCTGGAAAGGGGGCCCTGGGCTTACATACTTGGCATCTCAGTGCTTGTAAAAATGGGCCTCCAACCTATCGGTCTGATGGTAATTATGGCAATATAGAAAAAGCTGGAAACAGGCCCCACAGGTCCAGGTGAGGAGCACAGGGTGGGGAGGAGAAAGCGAGACCCAGCAGAATGTCCAGGCAGACAGAAGCTTCTGCACTGAGACTCCTGCAGGCTGCCAGAGACCTCCACCTGCTCCCTCCTCTGGGGAGCTGGGGACTCCCAAGGCCCTGACCCGGCCCAGGCTTCCCAGGAGTTCTGAATGGGCCTAGGGAGTGACTCCTTGACCAGGATGTGCTGGTGGAGGGGCGGGGGGGTGGGGTGGGGTTCAGTTGTGCCTTGGAGGCATCCACACAAATGGCCACTTGCAGGCTCTGACATCCCTTGGAAGCAGAGATCTCTCATCAGGAAGTACTTTGGAATGCAGCTCTCCTCATGGGCAGGTGGGCTTTCCATAAATTGGAAAGGGGTGTATCAGAGGCACCAGGTCAGGGAGTGACAGAGGACGCAGATGGTCATGGGCCTCGCCCATCCCCTCTTTCACTCCTACCAGGAGCTGTGGTCCTCACTGGGCACACAAAGGGCAAGAAGACACACACGCCACCTTTCCGAAACTCAGTGAGGTGAACATGTACAGCTGGGTCACCTAAGGGTCATGACTGGGCCCAGGGCAGTGGGTACCCATGGCAGGGAAACTTCATTAAAATAGGAAGTCAGGGAAGGCCTCCTGGAAGCAGTGACATCTAAGCTGAGACCAAAGGATGAGTAGGAGTTGGCCAGGGTAACAGTGAAGGGTAAGTTATTCCAGGCAGGAGAAGCAACTGACTTGAGGATATAAATAATGGTGACCAAAGGTGGATGGGGGGTGAGGGGGACAGGTGAACTGGTAGAAGAAATGAGGCCAGAGCCAGCAGACCGATGGAAATCCTCCAGGAAGACCAAGACATATCAAGTGCCCTTGTCAGTCCCTAGAACTGTGCCAAGATGCCCAGATTCCTGAGCTCACAGGCCCAGGGTACCCTGGCTTGGCTTCCGGGCTTAGAGCATGCATGAGACGGGCTGACCCAGGTCACCTGGCAAACAGAGGCGACCTCCAGCATCCCTGAGCCTTTAGAACCTCAGAGCAGCAATGTCTCTGAAAGAAACTACAAAACCCTTCTTCCTTCCAACTCCACTCAATAAGAGTTCTAAATAAATCTCTAGACAGCTGGCTGGGCTAAGGTTGACCTTCATCCCACCTGCAAAGAGAACAAATGGAGAGGAATGAGCTAGATTGTGGAAAGCATGCTTATCCCCAGCTAGGAAAGTGTTTTCAAGCCTTTTAACAATATCAAAGCCATGTCTGCTTAGTCCAAGTAACAACATATATATTTTTTCCTAGTTGTATCAATCAGGATAGGCTAGATTTTGCTGCAGTAACAAATAACCTCAACATCTCAGTAGTCTACAACCACACGTTTACTTTTTCCCTACACTCCATGTCCATCCTAGGCCAGCTGGGACTCGTGCTGGAGACTCTGAGTCATCGCCACTCTGGGGCCCAGGGTAACGGGGCTGCCATTTTCTGGAATGCTGCCAGATGCTGGGCCAGAGGGACAAGAAGTTTCTCAAGTAATTGCACCACATATGACACGCATCATTTCCACTTCCAGCTCATTGGCCAGAAATGGTCATTTTGCCCTAACCAACTTCTAGGGGATCAAGAAGAGCAACTTCCCATGCGCCCAGGAGGCAGCAAGCCAGATACACTTAAGGAGACTGACTACCACAGTCTCCAAGGACTTGAAAATAAATAAACTTCCCCTGTTGACCAAGTCTAAGAATTTGACATCCTGCTAGTCTGGTTTTAATTAGTTGTGATTCATGAGTTTTGACCTTGCCAAGTTCAAAAGCAAGTTAGAGGAGAAAATGTACATCAACTTGAACAGCATCTATTAGCTTAGAAAATTATGCAAATTATAATGTATTCTTATCTGCTTAATGACACCATAGGTTTCTTCACCCTTCCTTTACTGAAAACCCCAAGAAGACTGCAATTCTTTAAAGATAGTCTATAATCTATAGCCTTGTTTGGATATCCAATAACAAAATCAAATAGAAATAGGATGTTTCACTTTGGAAACGTCTACTACATGGTCACAGGTTTTATTTACTGAGAGTTCACTAGATAGATATCATTTTTCCAAGTGTTTAGTAAGGATTATCTCATGAGATCTTCATCCATGAATAGAGTTCTGTTATTATCTCCATCTTACAGAGGAGAAAACTGAGGTCCAGAGAAGTTAAGTAATTTGTCCAAAGTCACACAGCTGGTAAGTACACAGAGCTCCAGAGAGGCCCATGTTACATCTGATCCCTTATTTCTAAAAACAACTTCCTCAGATATAACCCCCAAAGAATTGAAAGCTGGGACTCAGATACTTGTACACAAGAGTTCATAGTAGGGAAGCGGGAGTGGCTCAGTGGATAGAGCCCCCGTTTACCATATGGGAAGCCCCGGGTTCGCTTCCCGGGGCCTCCTTGTGAGGGCAGGCCGGCCCGCGCAGCCTAGTGGGCTGATGCAGCGGGACCTCACAGCGAGGGGAAGATAAGCAGACACGGAGAAGACACACAGCGAATGGACACAGCAAGCACAAGCAGCAAAGGGGGGGATAAATAAATAAATAAATAAATCTTTAAAAAAAAAAAAAAAAAAGTTCATAGTAGCATTAGTCACCATACTCAAAAGATGGAAACAACCCAAATGCTCATCAACAGATGAATGGCTAAACAAGATGTGGAAATTTATATAATGGAATGCTACTCAGTGATAATAAGGAATTAAGTTCTGATACATATCACAACACGTACGAACCTTGAAAACATGCTAAGCGAAATAAGCCAGACACAAAAGGACAAGTATCGTATGATTCCATTTATGTGAAATATCTAGAATAAGCTAAATTCATAGAGACAGAAAGTAAATTAGAGGTTACCAGGGGCTGGGGGCAGGGATGGGGAGTTATTGTTTAATGAGTGAGTTTTTGTTTTGGGTGATGAAAAAATTTTAGCAATGGAAGGTCGTGGTGGTAGCAAACATTGTAAAAGTAATTGATACCACTGAATTGTACATGTAAAAATGATTAAAATGGCAAAGTTTGTCATATTCATGTTACCAAAATAAGAAAAATAGACTTGAAACAACGATGAACAAACAAAATGCTCAGTGCAAGTAATTCTCTGCTGTCCTCTGGAGCAATGGGGTCCCTTGAAGGTCAAGAGGGGCATCTCTTCCGAAACATACTCGGCTCTGGAACTCTCCTGAGTTCAGAGGCCCCACCTCCACCTGATCTGGCAAGTTCCTCCGTGGGCTCCAGCCAGTGAACTTTGCAGTCAGCTCAGGAAAGCCAGCCTGGCACCGCATCTTCTCTTAAATCCTTGCAGGGAAAGCATTTATTTTTCCAGGAAAGCACATGACTGAGCTGAGTGAAAAGAGGCTGGATTGGTATGCACAACAGGAGCAGCTGGGCATGTACACACACACACACACACACACACACTCTCACACACACATGCACCGTGGCTCCCAGCTTCTATTATTCATTCTCAAGCTGGAAATTCCCAGCCATTCATTTCTGTGTTTTTCTGCTTCGCCTCACCCTGTTGGGGAATGTACAGAGGACACGGGAGGGGTGGGGGACTAACAGCAGAAGAGAGGAAGGCTGTGGGGCTACTGCCCAAGGGTCACTGCAAGCCTTGGGGTATAGGGTGGCCCGGGCAGTGAGCTCTAAAACTTTGGTGAGGTGCTCAATCCCCTACTTTCGAGTGCAGGGCATTTGTTGAAAGTGCAGATTCCCAGGCCACACGTCTGGTGTCTGAAGTGGGGCTCAGGAGTCTGTGCCTTTACGCTCCAGTGGAAGACACTTTCGGAAACAGTGCTGGAGAGGGTTCTGGGGAAGGACCTGGGCTCACACACCAGCTCTGCTGCTTCTCAGCAGTGTGACCTTGGGCAAGTCACATATCCTATGAAAACCTGACTTTCCTCTTCAGTAAGATGGGGACTGTTGGATTGTTATACACGAAGGACTTAGCACGCTGTCTGGCATGTAGTAACCATTAAATAAACAATTGGCTATAATCAAAATAATTGTAATTATTATTATTACTCCGCGTCCTGATCGCCCCATCAGAGATTTCAGAGACCTCCAAATCCCCATCAAACTGCATTAATTCTGGGAATTGCTTTAGTTGAAGTTGAACTCTGTAACCGAAAAAGAAAACAAACACACAAAAAGTCCCAGATCCCTGGGGAACTGCTCTGGACAGAGAGAGGATGCAGGTTTCTCTGGCTCCTCCTGCATTTGCCAAGCATGATGGGGAGGTTTAAACCTTGCCCAAGAAGTTGATAAAAAGACAACAGATATTTCCAATTTCAAAGCTTCTGTTGGTGTTTTGCGTTGTGCAGAGAGGTTGGCGGCTGTAACCTTGCCTGCAGCAGAACTCCTTCTTGGAGGAGGAATGGACAAAAGTAGGAGGGAACTGGGTTTGGGGTGGAGCAGGGAGAGCTAGGGCTCACTGCAACGGGAAGAACTAGAATTTGCAGCTCAGGAGGGGCAGGAAATGCAGATTCTGGCAAGAACTTCAAATTCAAATGTCTGTGGGATTTGGCAGGTGATAAAATGAGGGAAGCCAGCACGGCATGAGAAAAATCAAGTGACCACCATGATCTGCCTTTCCTTGTCCTACTTTCTGATGGAGACTTGGACTCAGAGAAAAATACCCTGATTATTAAAAAAAAACACCAAACACCAAAAGCAAGGCAATGATAAATGGCAACCAATATGGCCTCAGAACTCGGGAGCGCCAGGGAATGCAGGGAACACAGGAAACTGGAGATCTCACTCTGGGCTGCATCTCCAGGGGTAGCTGCTGCTCATGCCCCATCCATTGCCACTCCTGAGGGGAACGGGGATCTGGGGGTGCAGTGGAATCGGATCTTAGTCACAGAGAGAACATAGGAAAGTGGGTTTCTGATGTGTGCAATTTCCTGATTTTTAAATGTTACCTGTAATTTTTTAAAACACTGTGTAGACATCAAATCTAAGGTGCCATTGATGGTAAGATGTGATATTTAATAAACTAGTAATAAAGAGAGTGAAAACCTACCAATTAAACAAGGATGAAAAATTAACTGTAAGACAAAGCTGTCACAATGTGAAAAAATGTTCACCTTAGACTCCATGAAATACTGTATGTTGCCTGGACTCGGCCTGTGGTAATTTTGTGCAGTTCCCAACTTGCACAACTGCACATAGCAGCTCTTATGACGCCACCCCAGAACACTAGAGAGCATAGGGGCCACCAGGAGGCTCACACTTTGGGTCACATCTATGAAAACCCAAGTCCTTTGAGGGGAGCTAATTCCTCTTTGAGTTTCATCTGAACTAGGAATGAGTCAAGACAGAAGAGAGGAAAATGTGGCCCACGGAGCTCCCATGCTCTCTAATGGTGGTGGTAAGACCCTCAGGATGGTGGATCAGTAGGCATGGGGTGGGAGGACCACAGGGGATCCTGATCCCTGCCAGGGATGGGAGCCACAAGGAGAGGTCTCCTACCACATTTGCACAGGCCCAGAGAGGTAAAGACGTGGGGCCAATGTCACACAGCTGCTTAGGACAGAGCCAGGCCAGGGACCCAACCCCCATCCTCCTGCCCCTTCTCCTACTGATGGTAAAAGTTCCTCCCCCTCCTCTGCCCCAGCAGGTTGGAGATCCCTAACTCACCTCCCACAGGCTGATATAGGGTGTCCTTGGCCCCCCCTTCTTTTACTGCCCCCACCCCCCAAATTCCTGGTTGCTGGGCCTGCCCCAGAGAAAGCACTCATGTTTGATTCACAAGACTTTTCAGTTTTATTAATAAAATACAAAATGGCACAGACATTGGTGATAGGGGTTGGAAAAGCAAAAGGGTCAACCAACTCCTTCCAAAGTCCACCCCAAATTGTCCTTGTCCGTGTCCTGCTTGGAGAAACTAATAAAGTCTGAAGTTCGTGGAAGGGGGACCAGTTTCCCCCAGTCCCTTTCTTACAGAGGAGGGGAGCCCCACAGTTGCGTACCCCACTCTTGAAGACTTTCCTAGCTTAGAGAACCCCCGAAAAAGTGCATTTGGCCCTGCTCTCCCACTCTCTGAGCCCTCCGAGTGACCCCTCGGGCCACTCCCTGACTTCCCAAACATCCTAGGCACTGCAGGGGTGAGGAGAGCCAGGGGGGCTGAGCAGCACGGCCTCCCTCCTTCTGTGGACCAGGGCATGTGTTTTCTGCCTCTGAGCATCCGACCCCATCTGCAAAGAAGCATGCCACACACACACACACACACACACACACACACACACACGGGTGTGCGCGCACCCCGGGTGAGGTCCAGCCCGTGGGAGGCTCCTCAGATGGAGGGCAAGGGTCATCGTTGGGGACAACCAGAGGGAGGGGTAGTGCTGTACCAGGGACCCTGAGGGGTGAGGCCTGCAGGTCCAACTGTGGCCGGTGGGGCAGTGGCCAGCCCCCAGCCTCGTCCAGGCGTGCCTGAGCGCTCAGCAGCCAACAAGAGAACCCCTGACCTCATGCCCACAACTTCCCTCCCCGCCGCACCCCTCCCCACGGGGCAGAGCCCCTTGCAGATATCAACACGGCAACCTCGGGTTTCATCAGGGATTCTGGTCTCAAGGAAACTCCTGGCCCTACCTGCGGGGGCGCAGGGGAGAGGGATGCTCTCCAGTGCAAAGAGCAGTGTTTTCAGGGAGCGAGAGGTGGGAGAGGGAAAGAAAGGGCAGATGCTGGGCTCGGGCATTTGGGGCCGCAGGGGACACCGAGCCCAGCCATCGTCCAAGTCCAAAAGCAGCATCGGCGTCTTTGTCATCGTTGCCATCAGCCTGCCAGGGAGCCTGCAGACCCCCCGGCCCCTCGGCCAATCCCTCTGACTTCGAGCTGTCCCCGCATCCTTTGAAAATGAGGATCTGTCCTCACAGCAAGGGAGGGCCTTCCAAAGTGGGGGCTCAGGTTCCTCAAGCACCACAGCCCAGCCCCCCACCCCCCCAGGAGGCCCGCAGTGCGACGCCCTTCCAGCAGGGCAGGGCCTCCGGGTGGCAGGGTCCAAGGGTGTGCCGATCTGATCGCGTCAGCGCTGGCGGAGCTGCCACCCTGAGGATGCTGAGGCTGCACCAGGCTGTGGGGTAGAGGGGACCTGGGCCGATCAGTGAGGCCTGTCGGGGGGCCCGGCTGTGGCCACGTATTGATCACCCCTTATCTAATCCAGCTCTTTGCGTTCACAGACGGGAAACCAGAGGCACAGAAAAGAGACAGGAGCTGGCCTCGTCACGTGGAAGCCTTGTTGGGTTGGCACCAGAACCCCAGGCTTCCGGGTCTCAGTCAACGTTCCTTCGTCGCGCAGTGTAGACCAAACAAGGAGGAAAACCTTCAAAGCCCCCAGGCAATCTCGTGGCCCTTCCCACAATGTCCGACCCTGGGGGCAGAGCCGTAGCAGGAGTAGTCCCAGGAATCACCACACCAGCCTCATGCAAGAAGACACGTGTCCCCGGCTGGGGTGTGGCTCCATACAGGGGTCAGGGCAGGGGTGGGGGTGGGGGAGATAGCACCGCAGGTGGCCGGGGGACTGGCGACTGCAGCGGGACCGTGAGACGCACGACGAGGCCGGAGGGAACGGGCAGTCGGAGTCTGGCCTGGTGCTCACTTGTAAACGGGGAGGAGCGTGGCTCACACGGGGGGCGTGGGTCCGAGGGGGCTGGGCATTCAATAAATAAGTGTTCACTGCGGCTGGGACAGTGTCAGAAGGAGCCTCCAGCCAGTCAGCAGCAGAGAAGCGCTTTGTGATTTGGGGACATTGGAGAGAGCGTTGGAGGCCGTCTCCCTCCACGGCCCGGTAGGTAGGTCAGGAATGGCCAAGGGTGGCTTCCCAGGTGTGCCCGCCTCCCGGCTGCAGTCATCCAGCTCAGGCCAGGCTCTTGGGTGAGGGTGGGTACGAGGGTGGGACACCCCGGGCAGAGGTCTGAGTTGAACTGGGCGCAGGCAGGCGGGCTGCTCACACTGGCACCAGGACGTACGAGTTGCTGCCGCAGCTCCGGGGCACGTAGCGAAGCCCCTCCACCATCTCCCCTGCCACCTTGCGGGGGCAGCCCTGGAGGCTCTGGTAGGCGAACATTACCACTCCCAGGCAGAAGAGGAAGCCGAGGAAGGCCAGCAGCCCCACTGCCTGCCTCTGGGTGGCCGCCTGGGAGTCGGGGACAGGGGTGATGAGGACACCCAGCCTCTGGGGGTCCACGGTGGCGTGGATGGGCTCCTCAGACTTGGGGGTCCAGCTGCCCGAGGCCCCTGGCTCCCTGCTGGGGGCCCCTTCAGAGGAGACAGGGGCCATGCTCCCGGGCCCCCAGTCCAGGAAAGCATCCGTGTGAACTGGAATGGAAGCCATCTCCTCAGGCCCTAGAAAGTTCTCTGGCATGGGGCCCTGCTCCTTAACCCACACAGGTTGGCCTTCAGGCCCAACATTGTCCTCTGGGACTGAGTGTGAAATGGTGGAGCCCTTGGTGGAGGGACCCTCGGTGGAGGGGGCTTTGGTGGAGGGACCCTCGGTGGAGGGGGCCTTGGTGGAGGCACCCTGGGTGGAGGGGGCCTCAGAGGCCTTTCCCTCAGCCCAGAGCCCAGAGCCACGGTGGTAGGTGGCAGAACTCTGCCGAGCTGTGGCGGTGGAGATGGCAGCCACATTGGAGGGTCCAGCAGGAGACCCTCCATCTTGCACCTTTGAAGCTGAGCTGGGCCTGGTCTGCGAGGAGCCAGACATTCCAGTCGGCAGCTCTGGGGACGTCCCCAAAGCCGTCTGCGTCTCCTGGGAAGGAGTCAGCTCCAGACCACTGCTCTGCACCGTGGCCTCGGGCTCTGACACTGCGTACTGGAATGTTCCTCTTACAGCCGGGGTGGTCCTGGGCTCACTCCCGCCGATCTGCTTCTCGAATGTGCCGCCGTCCCCATTTCCAGCCAGGGCAGCAGCCTGGCGGTCTAGATGCTCCATAGTTTCCTGGACCCATTTCTCCTTTGGGTCAGCACAGAAGAGTTTATTTCCTCTTGTCTCCAGGCTACAAGGGAGGAAGACAGAGACCCGGTGAGGCCCAGAGACCAGCGTGGGGCGGGGGCACACGGAATCCTGCCTCCACCCCTCCCTCGCTGCCAGGCCTTGGGCAACCAGCTTAACCTCCGGGACCTCTGGCCCCTCACGTGAGAAACAGAGAAGAAGCCCTGCCTTCCGTAGGGTGACCAACAGTCCAGGAGGGAGGGGGATTGGGGGGTGTGGGACTGTCAGAGGTGATTGTTTGCTATTTAGAGAGGCTGTGGGTTTACAGAACAACATGCATGAAACACAGGGTTCCCATATGCCACCCCATTGCTAACACCTTGCGTTGGCATGCTGCCTTTGTTACCACGGTGAAAGCATGTTTTTATACTTGTGCTGTTGACTATAGCCAAAGGTTTAACTTAGGGTTCACTGTTTTGCGCAGTTCTGTGGATTTATTTATTTTTATTTTTTCTAGTTCCATATATATAGCCTAAAATTTCCTCTTTTAACCACATTCAAATATATAATTCAGTGCTGTTAAATACCAGCTTTAAAACCAGGAAGGACACGGGCAACCGTGATGAGTTGGTCACCCTAATTCTGTGTTATTGATGAGCATGTCAATTACGTAAAGCCCCTGGCTCCAAGCAGGGGACAAATAATAGTTGGGAATAATAGCAATGCTAATAATAATGCAGTTTCCATGAAGGCAGGTGCTCTGGGTTGTAAGTCCCCTGATTGGGAAGGACTTTGCAGGGCTGCTCTGCAGTCGAGTGTGTGACCGGTGGTGGGGCCCCGTCACTCTGGAAAGGACCCCATGTCACAAAGTCCTCTTCCTTCTCTCCCTTGATTTCAGGGCTCTGGGCCCCTATGCTGCCTGTTCCACAGTGTGTCTGTGGGCTGAAAGGGCACCTCGTGAGCTAGAGTTGCACATACTGCAGCCCTGCTGGGACCCCGAGTACCATCCAAGTCTTGAGCATCCTCAGCAGCTGCCTGGGGCTGGTTCATTGCCAAGACCACAGCTCAGAGCTGACCGGGGACTTTGCTCCATGCCATGGCCTGTGCTAGACGTTTTGCCTGTGTTTAAACGTCATACCTGTCCTGCAAGGTGGACCCCATGCTCACCCCCATTTTACAGATGAGGAAACAGAGGTTCAGAGAAGTTAAATACACAAGCCTGGGAAGCCTGAGAAGCCCAGGGAGCAAGTGAGAGGCTGCAGGCTCCCCTCCCCTGGGACTTCCCACCTCCTCCTCTCCCAGAAAAAGGAAGGAAATATGTGGGGGTGTCTGGGGAAGCGAGCCTTGGTAGGTGAGAAGAGAGGTCAGATACGAGCTTGCGCCGGACCTTGCTGCTTTTAAACACCGCGCTATGGAGAAGAGGAAGTGCTGGGCTTCCTTTAGCCGAGCCGAGACTGCAAAGGGGCCCCGGCCATTTCCTGCTGGGCCTGGCTGGGGCTGCTCTAGGACCCAAAAGTCGGTCCCAAGGAAAGGCCTCAGCACTGGGCGACTGGGCAGTACCCTGAGGGGGTGCAGGAAAGCTCTCGAGCTCAGTGGGTCCAGGGCTCCGCTTGCTCAATTCCACCTCATCGCTTCAAGGGAGACAGTGACCTCTGCCTCCGCTATTGTCAGCAGCATCTAGGCACCCGGACAAGCACTTTTGTCACTTTACCTCCTTTCTTCCTCCCAACCACCCATTTTACAGTAAGGAAATTCGAGCTCACGTGGGGACTCAATGGGCTAAGGACGACCAGCTGGAAAGTGGTGGAGCCAAGAGGCACACCAGATGGAGTGGAGCCTAGTACCTGCGCTCTGAGGCCACCGTGTCACCTCCCAGGAAATCTGACGGGCTCGAGTGCTGTGTGGAACATGCTTCTGCTCAGGGGAATTACCACCCTCGGTGGGGTGGCTGCTCCTGGCCACCAGCCAGGGCAGCCCAGCCGTTCGGGGTCGTTCAGGAAGCTGCTCCCGCCTTGGCCACGTGGCTCAGGTGTTAAAGTCAGTGAGGTGGCTGGTGGGCCAGGAGCAGGAGGGGCGTCTGCCAAGGCCGTGGCCAGGGACCACCCCGGGACCTGACGGGAACACACGGGGCCGCGGGCAGTACCTACATGATGGCTCTCCTGCCGCAGGACTCCTGATTTTGTCTGTAGCGGAGCAGGAAAGCCAGGGGTATCTTCTTCGAGGTCATCCTGTCGCAAACAATGCTGCACTTCTTCACGCCGTGCTGCTGTCCTGAGCCCACAGAGACCCCGGTCAGCAGGGCCGCAGGCACACCCGGCCGCCCAGTCTCATGCCAGCTTATCCCGGCCACACCATCGAAGCCAGAACTGACCTTCGAGGCCCTGGACCTCCTGTACCCCCATCACCAAGCACCCCTGTGCCTCAGTTTTTCCAGCTGCCAAATGGGGACTTTTGTTGGAAGGATGAATGAAAATGAATTCTTATTATAAAGCTCTGATTGCCTGGCACGCAGCAGTTATTTAACTTTAACAATTCACCTGCTGTAGTTGGTCTGCTGTACAGTAGGGGAGAGCTAAGCCTGCTAGTGCCTGGGATGTGCCTGAGGTCACACTGCCAGCAAGTGATGGGACAGGTTCTCCCACCTGGCCTGACTCCCTTCCCCTCCCACCGGTGGCCCTGCCCACCCCCCTGTCCATCCCTACATGGCTGCCTTTTCCCCAGCAGGTCCCCTGCTAACTCTTCCCCGGCCCCTAAACACACCCCAGGCTTCCCTCCCAGGCTGTTTTATATGTGTGGATTTTCTGGGCCGTCCACACCCAGGACTCTGTCCATCCATGTCTTGTGTGCCCACCCCATGACAGGTGCACACACATACAAATACAATGGCACATACATACCCCCTGCACAAAAACACATAAAGAAAGAATAAATGCATGGAGCTAAAACCTAGAGTATAGGTTGTTAGGAGATAAGAGGAGGGCTGTGAAGGAGTACTGATGATTAATGTATGTAGAAGTTTTAATTCACTTGATGGTAAAAGTGTGGAAATGGATAGAGTTGATGGTAACACATTATTGTGAGTAGCAGCTGGTTTATAAATGGGATTGTGGCTGGAAAGGGTAGCCTAGGGATGTAAATGTCAATTGAAAGAAGCCTAGAGAATAATCTAGGGACTGAATAACACCATGAACCCAGAGGTGGATGAGAATTGTGGCTAATAGTACAAATGTAAGAATGTCCTTCTGTGAACTAGAACAGATGGACATCACTATTGCAGGGATGGTGGGAATGTGGAGAAGCATGGGAAAAATACAGTTAATGTAACCTATGGACTATAGTCCACAGCAATACTGTAATATTCTTGCATCTATGCCAAAGATGTACTGTGCTGATAGTAGGGGGAATATGGAAAAAATATGCCAAATGTACACTATGGACCATAGTTAGTGGTAATAGTCTGATGATATTGGCTCATAATATGTAACAAATGTTCCACAATGGTGTGGTGTGTTGGTGAAGGGATGTTGTATGGGAATTCCACACATGTACATGATTGTTTTATAAGTGCCCAACTTCTCTAATAAAAATATATTAAACAAAAAACAAAAAACCCATAAAGACGTACATACAACCAGGCACGTGTAGCAGATATAAATCTAGGGATGTAAATGCCAATTGAAAGAAAGCTAGAGAATTATCTAGGGACTGAATAACACAGTGAACCCAGAGGTGTAAGTACACCGGCCTGAGGAAGGCAGCGTCTGCTGGAGCTGTGATAAGTTTGAGAGCAGTTGCTGGGGGGGACTAAATCATACTTCCTGAGAAGTCTGCAGTTCCTGGGGCAGGCTGGGAGAGAAGGAGTAAGGAGGAGGGATGGAGACGGGGGTGGGCTGGGGTGGGGTGGGCAGGAGGCTGCGGCTGGCGGGTACCACAGGGAGCCAGAGAGAAACTCCAGGGACTAAAAGGACAATTAAGAACCCAACTCTCTGACATAGATGTTTCCATAGTCATCTTCCCCTAAAATCTCTAGCAAAATCTCCTCTTCTTGGTGCTCAGTGTAAGCTGTGGGGAGAGGGGACAATGTCTGTCAAAAATGAAGAAGAACCTGAGCTGCAGATCTGGATCAAAGTTATGTGCAGCAGAAGCAGGATTCTGGAGGTTTCTGCAAAAACCCAGAGGCCAGGACTTCCGGGGCAGTAGATCAGGGACCAGGCTGAGCTTATCCAGCTCCTCTGGGTCTGGGCATTCCCAGCTGGTCCCTGGGTTCCACCTAAATGCACATTGCTCATGGGTAGATACTTACACACACGTGGGCATACAAAACCCTCTGCCTCACCCCACCCCCTCTGCGATCCACCCCCTCCTCTCTCCACCACTCCCCGCCAGCCTCGACCTACCTCCCCTCGTGGGAAGTGTGGTTCGGGGCCTTCAGGGCTGGGGGTGGGGGGAGGAGGGTCCCTGAGTCACAGGTTGCCCTTTGTCACTAAGGAAACAATCTGAGGATCCAGGATCTGAAAGTTGCCCTGCAGCCTCGCTGCCCTCCCTCGCCCCCTGCAGAGGGAGCCTCAGAATGACTCAGCTGCAGCCTCCCCAGCCCTTTTAAGTGGAGTCAGGTGGCAGCCCCTCTGGACTGATCTGGCAAGTTGCCTCATTGGGGAAGTCCCAGAAAAAATGGGGCCCCTGGGTAAACTGGAGCTAGGTATAAGCAAAGGGGGCAGCCCAGGGGTCAGGAGGGGAGACACGTTCAATGAGGCCCATCCAGGCTGGGGAAGGCCACTGCTCACCTCCGGGGCTTTAAAGAGTGTCATCCTGCCCCCAAAGTTCCCACCCTCTGCCACGGCGCCTGAATTCCCTTGGCCGGTCCCGTTCTGGGTTCTGCCAGGGAATGCTGTTAACTTAGGGGAGTTTCTTCTCTTCTCAGAGCTGAAATTTTCTTTTCTGTAAAACGGAGATAATACCTCCAGCCAACTAGTCACCTATTATCCATCATCTGGTTGAACCCCTCGAACGTGTCAGGAGGGCAGGGACCTTGTTTGTCTTGGTGTCACAATGTTCCCCAGCATCAAGCACAAGATTGGTACTCAATAAATATTTGTTGAATGAATTAGCCTCCCAAACTTCTTTATGCATGCATGCATGCATCCATCCATCCATCCATCCACACATACATACATATATATACACATACATTTATCTATCCTCCACTTGTCACTCTGACAATCCCTCAAAGACCCACCTGTTTTCCTATCCCCAACTCACCCCAGCCGTCCATTCACCCAACTTCACCTACCCATCCACCCCCATCCCGCACCTGTCCACCCCCTACCCATCCTTCATCCCCCCTTCATCTATCCACCCAGCCACCCCTCACCAGCCCGCTCACCCACCCTTCATCCAT